>JARPMJ010003108.1:60000-99894 GCA_033366665.1 Phoxinus dragarum
CTCTAGGACGTACCTGTCCCATCAGATGCTTTACATAACTAATCAAATGCTTGCAACTGTTTAGCTTCTTGTAGTTCAATACTAGTACTAGCACAATATTTAGCCTACTGCTGGTGATTTGTAAATGCAAGTCTGCATACAGTATGCAATTCACTATTTGATGCAAGTTTAAAAGCCACCATAAAAATGTCCTTAAAGCAATCCTTTACAGTCTCAATGTATTTTTATTGAGATTTAAAAAAAAGAAAAACTAAAAAAACTATATATATATGAACTTTTTAATCAAAATAAATTAACATCATCATCTCAAAACAATGAAAACAGCTGATTTTTTTTTTTACTTAACTGCACATATATGCCAACAACAAAATAAAGTTGACGTGTAAAACGGAATTTCCACATCAGGGTTATTATAGTGCTACAAAACAGTGTGTGTGTGTGTGTGTAAGCTTCTAAAAATAAATTGAAATACACCAGTATTCCTGTAATTCTTTTGTCTTTTATGAATTTAATAAACAACTCGTCTATTCTGTCCAAACACACCACGTCTACGTCAGGTGACTGTAAATGCACAAAAACTGTTTCCATTGCAGTTTTGCGAAATATTTATTTTTCGAATTGCCTAAGAAAACCACCTCATGCAAATGTAAAAAAATTTTTTGAGATAAATGGGAGTTATTGCGAAATTGACCTGTTTCCATTGAGCCGATTTTCGATTCGCAATTTCAATTTGCGCAATTTGAAGGGTAATTGAAACGCGGATGACAGACACCACAAAGTTGCATAGTAAAAGAAAATCTGTTTTTTCAAAAAACGAAAGAGAGAAAAGAGAGAGAGGAAAGACTAAAGAAAGGGTGTCAATCTGTTAAAGAATTACAGGAATACTGGATTCTAAACCTCAAAGAAATGCCACAATCAAGACCTCGAAGCAGAACTGAGGGAGAAACACCCAGAAACTCCTCACATCTGCCGCTCACAGTATAAGAGTCTTTCCTTGCCATTGATGCTTGAATAAAACGCCTACGTCTCCTTCCCTTAATAATAATAATGTCTAGTGCGGTGGCTGGGATATATAAACCTACCAACGTCCGTTGGCATGATTTTTTAAATGACTTTTCCCGAGAGGAAAATGACGTTTTAGTCAATAGAAACGCGGCTACTGATGATGAGTGCGCTAAGGCAGGACCAAACCATTTCATGCAGATACAGGGGGGTGGATTTTTACTTTTTGGTCAATGGGGATATTTAACTTTGATTTCCAAAATAAGTACAATCAAAGACATCATTAATTTAATTACTATTTGAAATATACTCAATGATGATGAATTATGTAGTGTATAATATAATACAATTTTTTAATTACTTTTTACCTATTTGTTGGGGCCCCTGTCAGTCAGGGGCCCTTGGAATCGTCCTAACTTTTCCCCCCTATACGGCGCCCCTGCAAACAATGCATTATTTTACAGCACGTGTTTTGAAACTATTAGCGTTGAATTTCGTATGACGTCACATGTAATAGGGTGTACAATAGTGATGATGATGTGAATAATTGCATGACAATTTGTAATATTTTTCTTATTAGTAGCCTATTATGATTTTGATTATTAATGACGCTTATTGTTATTTAGAAGAATGTCTTTGTCATTATTATTATTTGTATTATTATTATTATTTAAAAGAAGAAGAATGTCAAATGTTTTGCGCTATTATCTAAATATCGATAAAAAAACTATTGCGAAATGACAGCGTTTCCATTAACCGATATTATGCAACTAAAACGTCCTTTTTTCTCGCGCGATAAGTCATTCCAAAAATCACGGCAACGGACTTTGGTTTATATAATATCACAGCCACCGCATTAGACATTATTATTATTAATGGAAGGAGACGTAGGCTACGTGTTATCCAAGCATTAATGTCAGGGCCCTTATAGGCTACTCCGAACGATATATAAGGAGTTTCTGGGTGTTTCCCCTCATTTCTGCTCTGAGGTTTTGATTGTGACATTTCTTTGAGGTTTAGAATCCAGTATTCCTATAGGCTAATTATTGTTTATTTTATTAATTTAATAAAGAACTCTGTCTCTTATTCCAAAAGATCCATGCTACTTTTGTGTCTATTCGTTTTTCCTTTTTAAACCCGGAATTGAAAAACGAAAAATTAACGGTTGTCTTTTTAAAACGCAAAGTTGAACACCAAAAGTTTAATTTGAACTGGCAACACCAACTGCTGCGCAAAAAAGTAAACATCGACGAATTTTCAGATTTTTGTTTAATGACTTTTTGCCCCTTTATTAAACATGTAAAATATACACAAATTAATATGGAAAACATGTCGATTTTACTGGTTTTCTAAGGTCAAATTAGAATCTGGAATTGATATTTTCCCGCAGTGATGAATGAGAAGAGCCAATATTAAACTATTGTTTTCTAAGTCGGCTAAGATCTCCATCTTCGCTGTTAATGCGCTTTTAGAGAGAAATGCACCTTTCATACGGATTACTTAATCAGAACAAAATGTATTAGCTTTCGATTCGAATTTGTTCGTTTTAAAGTGGACATTTCAAGCTTTAGATAGGCTATATTTTGTTTCAGTTCTCGCGCTCCAGTTCACGGAGATCATGAAACTGATTGTTTTATTTTATTTTTACAAAAGCACAACGTTTTCTTGTAGTTACAAATAATGTATTATTATTTTCAGTATGACCAGAAATGGAGTATTTTAAATTGTTTCACTATTGATAGGAAAAAGTGTTCGCGCGCGCGCCTCCGTGCCATCCAGTGCGCGTTCCACACTCCGCTCCACAAACCCTTGGATATGCGTCAAAATCTTGTGTTTATAGCTGTATTATTATTGTCTA
Organism: Phoxinus dragarum; assembly: GCA_033366665.1. Taxonomy (NCBI): domain Eukaryota; kingdom Metazoa; phylum Chordata; class Actinopteri; order Cypriniformes; family Leuciscidae; genus Phoxinus; species Phoxinus dragarum. The sequence continues at coordinate 62,861 of JARPMJ010003108.1, forward strand.
ACCCGTATTATGAATGTCATTTGACGAATTGCTTTGTTCCTTTTTTGGATAAAAGCGTCTTCGAAATATAGCCTAGTAATAATGATGATAATTATTATTATTTGCGGACACGGACCGCAAACACACCGCGTCTTCAGGTGACTGTAAATGCGCAAAAACTGTTTCCATTGCAGTTTTGCAAAATATTCCTTTTTCGAATTGCCTGAAAAACCACCTCATGCGAACGTAAAAACTTTTTTTGCGATAAACGCGAGTTTTTGCGAAATTGACGTGTTTCCATTGGGCATATTTTCAATTCGCAATTTCAATTTGCGCAATTTGAAGGGTAATGGAAACGCATTACTGAACCCAGTCCGTGTGCGCGCATGCCGGGCTTAACTCACAAAAATAAACACTGAAGTTTATAATTTCTGTTGTTGTTTTTTTACAGGGTCATAATATATCATATCTTTAGTTTGTCAGTGCGTTTTGTGGTGTTAGGAATTGTTTTTCTGCGCATTTCAGCACTAACTCAAAACGTGCGTACATGTACACCACCTCCTGAGCTGGCGTAGGATTTGAGCGTGCCGTACGCCAACGTCCATATTGATAAATCGCAAAGTCACCGTGGTTTTGGGTGTACGCCAGGTGTACGCTGGAAATTTGGTGTACGCACTTTTGATAAATGAGGGCCAGTGGCTCCACACACAAAAATGCTATTTTCTATAAAATAACAATTCATAGTTATGAAAAGGACCATAACCCAGACAGCAACATAGTGTCGGCAAGAATCATTACATTCGATGTAGTAATTGTGCCTTAAATTCGCTGCAGCTTTTCGTCGTCCTAAGACCTTTAGTTATACACGTGTGCAGGGTTACACAATTGTGATCAACAAGAAACAGAGATTTTAAAGTCTGAGTGTATAACTCATAACGCGGTGCGTGGAATCTCCTCTGCTCAGAGATGTTAGTGTGAGCTTGTAAGCATGTGATGTAATGCTGCGCGTACTAGAAAACATACTGTTATGACAAGAGTAATATATTCCGACAGGACTTGCGTATGGCTATGTATGTGTGTTAATGTGGTTAAGACAGATCGAGCGGCAGCTTGAGCACACACACACACACACGCACACACACACACACACACACACACACACGCACACACGCACACACACACACACACACAGAGCGTGGCACACCGGCATCAGATTAAGACCTGAGATTTGTGCCCTTCAAATCCTGCACTGTCAAAATATCAGCAAGAGAGATCTGAAGAGAGCCGTTACATAACTGACACCAGCTCAGTTCAAACCCCCAGTGAGCGCCTGACAGGCTATTGTCTACAAAGACTGCTACCCTCTTAGGGGACGTTTTTGCATTTAAAACAGCTAGAGAGAGCGCTGAGGAACTGAGTGGACTCTGCATGCTACATAGCACAGCTCTGCTGTCACACTTCGGCATGATGCTAAGCTAGCAGTGTGGATAAGAATAATAACATTCATGAACAAATATCGGGTAAAATAGTTTTATTTGAAAATTAATAATGGTGGGTATCCTTCTGAAGTACACTTCAGCATATGCTTTTAAAAAGAGTACTATTATGTAAATAATTGAATAATATAACTTGACAGAATTTTCCGGCTTTGCATGTGTTTACTGTTGTACAGTAGCCTATATTATCAGTCTGTGCTTGACATTGAAGAGCAAACTATCATACTACTCTTACTATTTCTAAGTAGGGCTGAAGTACATCTTAATATATCATTTTATAATTACTTATTTTGTCTTTGAATCATGGTTAAAGTTACTGCCAAATGTACAAACTAAATCTATATTTTAATGTAATTTCTATTGAAGGTCATGTGTTTAAATGTATTTGTAATTACTTTTAACAGTTACGCTGTTAAAAACCCTGTAACACCTTTAATGTTGATGTTTTAAAAATGGCTTGTAAATCACTCATTATGCTATCGTATCACCAAATATTGGATTCAATCTTTTTGTCAACTTGTTTTCTTTCAATTAGGACAGGTTTTGTATTTATTTTTGAAACTGATTGACAGTAAGCATTATTGATCTGAGGATAAAGTTAATAAAAAACAAAGCCAATATAACTCAAAATAGTTTGTTTGTGTACATGAATGTCACTGTAAAAAAATATTTTCATGATTTGTTATCACAACTTTTTTATCTTTTGTCAAATCAACTTAGATAACTAATGTAGTTCAGATAACATAATATTTTGAAATTCTATTAATTGAACCAATTTCCTTCATTGTATTTACTATTTTATTTCAATGAACTAAACATTTTAAGGCAACCAGGTGTTGTTATCCTCTTTTGAGCAAAGTCATAACATTTTTTCCCGAATACGATAACATTAAGAAACATTTTCAGGAAAAAGAACATCCTCTCTTTGTCAAAATGACCAGAACACAACATAAGGGTTGAATTAAAGCAATAGGCCCCATTAGGCCGTGATTTACAGTGGATTTAGAACAGCTAAGGGGCGTTGTTAGCTACGACACGGAGTGCCTAAAACTCCCTTAGCTCTTCTAAATCTAATGTAAAACACGGCTTCAAGGGGCTTATTGCTTTTATAAAATGGTTACTCCATAAAAATATTCATTTTAATATTTCGTCCCATTGGAATTATAAGGTTCTGTCTGACATTTTTGTCAAAATTGAGTTAGTTACATATTCTTATTCTGTGACAACTTATTTACATTATGTGATGTTGTGTTTTAAGTTGTGTACATTTTGGAACTTTTTATTTAGAAAATAAAAAGGTTCTTTCTACACAGCCGAATGGAATGCAAAAACTTTAAAGCTCAATATCTCAAAACCAGTCAGAATGCAGATAGAACCTTATAATTCCAAGGTGGCGATTTATCTTATTCACAAAATAAACACCAGCGACAAAAAATATAACGTTATAACACATTTATTCCTCCGCCAAGCAATGTAGTTCAAAAGAGGTTGCTAAGCAACACATGCAGCAACAAAGAATCAAACGGCAGTTGCGCAGTAACACTAATGTAATGCGCTCACAGGTGTGTGTTTGAGTAATACTAATGTAATGCGGTCACAGGTGTGTGTGTGTGTGTGTTTGTTGAGCAATTTACAAGGCTTCGAACGCGGCTCAACCAATCAGAATCAAGGACTGGAACTACCTGTTTTATAAATATTAACTTTAAATGTACTTTAAAAAAACACATTACAGCTACAATTAAAATGACATGCTTTGCTTGTCAAAATAAGTGCACTTCTTTAAATTAAAGCATGGAAAAAAATGTAAACAATGATTGACTAAACATTTTTAAAAAGTTTAATTTGACATTATTACGTGCACTTTTTAAAAATGAATGTGCTGTCTTTAAGTCCACTTAAAGGAGAACTCCGGTCAATTTTAACATTGAGCTCAATTTTTAGTAAATTTGGAGTGCTGTCAATACAGAGAACAACGACAAAAATCAGTGTTGCCTACACTGTGTTATCCTCTTTTTAAAATTTGCACCCTATTGACTTGAATGGGGCAAATTTTAAACCTGCTTTTTTTTCTCTTATCATCCTTGATGTGTCATTACAAGTGCCCAGCCATGTTGAGTGATTCCTTCAGAGTGAACACGAGTGAATCTGACTGCAATAGATGTGAAAGATATTAATAAAAATGATGTTATATGCCAGCGCACATACCTGTATTTAGTTCCTTGTTTTCGGTCGAAGTCCAAAGTAGTCGATTGTCGAGTTCATGCGCATAGGTTTAGTTACCAATGATCACGCGCGTGAACTCGACATTCGACTACTTTGGACTTCGACCGAAAACAGGAACTAAATACAGGTCTGTGCGCTTGTTGAATTAACATCATTTTTATTCATATCTTTCACATCTACTGCAGTCAGATTCACTCGTGTTCACTCTGAAGGAATCACTCAACATGGCTGGGCACTTGTATGACACATCAAGGATGATAAGAGAAATAAAAGCAGGTTTAAAATTTGCCCCATTTAAGTCAACAGGGTGCAAATTTTAAAAATAGGATAACACAGTGTAGGCAACACCGATTTTTGTCGTTGTTCTCTGTATTGACAGCACTCCAAATTTACTAAAAATTGAGCTCAATGTTAAAATTGACCGGAGTTCTCCTTTAAGTGGTGTTTTATTTAATAATTTATACATTATTATTTGCAAGTACAGTTTTCACTTTGAAGATTTGAAGTACACTACAAGTGCACATTTAGCTCAATTAAGGCCTTTTTATCAGAAGAGGTACATCAGAGCATGTGTCGTCACTAGGCCATGGATTCAAATTTTAATTAAGAGGCTTCTGTGATTTAGACCTTGGCTTCAGAGGACAGTGATTAATATTGTCGCCCAAAATGTGCATGTCTTTCGTGACATTATTTCCGAGATTGCCTTTCTGTCACGTGTGTCACATTCCCACCTACTGTATGTCAGTAATCCTGATAACTCACAATCGCTCCAAACACGGCCCTGCTCTCAATCCAGCCAATCAACTGTACTCGCGCTCGCTGGCCCACATCTCTCCGTCGCTTTCACCTGGATTTATTTGCTTTTGATTCTGTTTAATCCACATAAAGAGGAGATTGATATTGACAGAGGTGAACTGCAGTGATCTGTACTACATTCTGGTAGTACGACTGCCCTACTTCCATAGTAATGTGGCTCTGTATCATCATTAATGACATATAAACCTAACGTTTCCTAAAAAGCACAAAGTCACTCAAACGAGAGTTATTCTCTATATCAGTGTGATACTGTTTCTGAACAGGCATACGCAAGATAAAGGGCCGAGGCCTGGTTGAGTTGCGCTAGTTGTGTGCTGAAAGTCGCGGTTATGGTAAGGGGCGGGACATTTCCCAAGCACGCTCGAAGCACTTGGCCAATCACAACACACTGGTCCAGCTGACCAATCAGAGCACATTGTGCTCTTCAGGGGCTTCATAGAAACAGGAACTAAACAGAGCGTCACCAACAGACTGGGAAGAGGGGAGCTGCAACAATGTCAAATATGAGAAAAATAATGTGTTTAAAAAATAAAAAAAGCATGAAAACCTTTTGTGTCTTGCTATTCTCCTAAATTTCTCCTACGATCTCCTCAAAGTTACGGATTCAGATTTAAGGCTGTTTTTTTGGTTGATTCTAATGAATGTTTCTGAAGAGACCTGGGCCGGGTTTCCCGATAACGATGTATCCTAGCTCTTCAGAGCGCTCTCTACGTGCAAGGTTACGAACACTCGCCGCAATTCCACGCGCGTTTCCCAAAAATGCACTTAACATGTACGCACAAAACGCTTTCTGCCTGCTACTTAACCGCTTAAGCGGCACCTTCCTTTTTTTAATAGACATGAAAATGCACATTCCGAACTTAAATGGTTGTAATTCAAGAATGCTTTGGAATATAGATGGAAGATTGGTCTTGTTTTAAAGAAGACATTTGGCAGATTTTCGTAGAAGTGAAAGAAATTAAGAAATTTCAACAGAAAACAAGTTATAGAAGTTTGAGTTTATGAAAATGTACAATGTTAAAAATGTATTTATTCGTATTTTATATAAAATATATATTTTCAAAACCTGGTGGACTCTAAAAATGAAAAAAAAAATCAAAGCAGAAAATCTGAACAAGTTGTGTTTCAAATTTTAGGTTGATATCTCAAAAAATAAGCTTTCAGTGAGATTTAGTTTAGGCGCAGTGCCAAACCTTTCCACTAGTTGACATTACTGCCCATATAAGGGCGCCTCCATTTCCATATGTTGTTTGAGTGATCTGAACCATTATTTTTACAATTCTCATACAATTTATGAAGTAGAAATCCTATTCAGAAGTAGTATTGGAAGTTTGGCAGATTTTGAAATGAATTCAAACTCTAAGAAACACAAGAAGAACACGTATGTGCATTATAGCTCGCTGACACATCACAAATGCTGAATCTATTATTGTTTTCTTTATATTCAAAACATTTTCAGACCTTTTTTTCTAAAATAATTGAATGGATGCTATCTTTTGAATTCTTGGCATGAAAACAAACTGAGATTTCTACCATTCTTTCATGATTTTTCATGTTCATCACTATTTCAAAATAAAGGTCTGAACACGCCTTAGGAGTATGAAAATATTATTGTTGCAAATTGATAAATTACGGCTCCTCTGTAATTTATTTTGAAAAAAATAAATAAACCAAATATGTAAACTAGAGATTGTAAGCTTTCAAATGATATATAGTTTGTCAAGATTAGTTTAGGTTTAGTATAGGATATTACTATTTTAAATATGTAATATTATGTAATATTTGTATATATATATGTCATTTTAAATATGTAATGACTGTGGCCAATGGCGATGCCAATGTTAGCGGTTAAGAGTTGCTGTCCATTTGCGAATATAACCTTATACGAAATCGTATTCTGAACGTTTAACCTAATAATCGTCATCTGTTGTGGATTAGCAATCAAGACAAGTCTATATAAAGCACCTACAGGCGGAGGCACTGACAAAATGGCTGAACCAAAAAAAAACAAGAAAAGATACCTTTCAAAAAGATGAAATTAAAGAGTGCCCTTACTTAACAGGAAGCAAGATGAAGAGGTGGAGGAGGAGGAAGATGAAGAGGTGGAAGAGGAGGAAGATGAAGAGGTGGAAGAGGACGAAGATGGCATGGGACCACATGATGGCCAACCAAGAAATGACCAATAAATGGCTGGTTTTCGTGCACGTCAGCAAGTCATTGACATTTCATTATTATTTCATTTATAAATTAATTTAAACAAAAATTGAGTACAATAAAGTGTACAATAAAGTACAATCAAAACCTTATATTATACTCACGTTGCAGGTAATCTGTTAAATCTAGATAAAAGTGTAATCTGCCGGTTGTCCTGCAGGTGACCTCATAAATCTGTCTTCTTACGATGCACTCGGGGATTTACGATTACTCCAGAGCACTCGTAGTTCTACGAAGATTTTCAAGAGCTACTGATGCTTTTGGGAAACAGACCATAATATTAAGATCAGTCATACAATCTTTTTTACGAACTTCTTAGGCTTACGATGCTTTTGGGAAACGCAGCCTAGACTGTGTGAATCTTTTAGTATCAGGCAGCATGTTCATGTTCACTGCTGAGGAATTAAGTGGACCGTTGATATTACCTCAATGATAGACTCAATAGATAGACTCAATATTAAGGAATCTTTCTGTCAGTAGTTCAGATTTGCCCATCATATTCATAAACATACTTTCTGGAAAATTGTGTCATACAGTGATATGTAAACCGATTCTTATAATTTCAACAAAATCATTATTTATAAAGTAGGTGTCAGGATTATGCTCAATTTAGTTGCCTTTTTGTTCCCATGTGTTTGTCTCTTGCATCTCCAATACAGTTTAGTCTTGATTAGTCCCTAGTTTTCCCTCTTGGTTACTAATTATGTTCACCTGTCAATCATTATGTCTCCCTGTGTATTTAAAGTCCCCCTGTGGTCAATAATTGTATCCCTTAAAACTCATATTTGATCACCATTTGATCACCATTCCCTTGCTTCATTTAGTATATACATGTGGATATGCAAATTATATGCAAATGAGCCCCGCCTCCACTCACTCACACAATCTCAGAGATCCACTGGTTGACGATCACACGTTGACCTGATTGGTTACAAGGTAGTTTGTGACGTCAGAAACACCGGCGATTTCAAACCGCAATTTTGAGACTGTCTTTGATTCACTGCAGTTTTTAGGAGAAAATACTCAGAAATGCTGATGACTTGTGAATGTACTCATGGTTTGTATAAAAGCATATTAAAAACACCACATAGACATATTAACATTAAAAGCCTGATTTTCACTATGTTTCCTGAATATTCTTGAGGATTTGTTATTAAAGATAGTTCTTGCTGAATTCTCCTGTGCCTAGTCTTTTCCGTGACAGTTTTGAAAAATAGGAAGTTTTGAAAAATACTGGGGCAAGAAGAGCGAGACCGAGAGCATTGGGAAAGGATCGAGGCCTGTGGCGCAATTTCAATTTCCGTCACCTGCGCGCCACACCGACCTCTATTCTCAGGGATGGAGATCTAGAAGGATACAAGGAGGTAGGACGACAGTGCAAGACAAGAGAGGACCAGGCTTGGACTATTTATGTTGGTGTTTTTTTTTTCTTAAGCGGCAGTCGTCCATGAGGGGCTGCCGCTTTACTTTCATTTTTGCTTTGTTTAAATTATGATAAAAGTTTGTTGAACGTTCACCAGTCCCAGCCTCCTTCTTCCCTGAACTTTAAACCTTCCTACATACTGTATACCTTTTATAAATAATTTTTCCAGGATGAGTTGTAACATTTCCAGTAAAATAGATTATACACTGTGAAAAAATGTGACCCGCCACGGAAAGTAAGGACACAAGTCGGCAGCACAACTTTTGAGCAAAATGAGAAAGAAGCGTTTTTTTTCAAAACTGGTGATTTTCGCTTTTTTGCAGAATCTGTTAGTTGAGATCACGAAGAAGCCTCTCCATGTTTTAGATATCAATATTGGTATATTTAAAATCGTACATTTTTAGGTTGAAATCGGCTTGTTTTGTGAGATTCTAGCTCGCAGTAGGGGCGTGTCATTGTCTGTGTGTATTTCCATACTGGATAAGCCGGCTTTTGTTTCTTTTGTTATTGCCCCCCGCCCTCCAAGGGAACAGCGTGGTAGGACTGGGCGATATAATATCGATATAATAAATATATTGATATATTTTTTAAATGGGACATGGAATTAGACCATATCGCATCGATATAGTTCAAAGTTGCGCTGTGATCCTTGCTGCAAGCAGTCTGACGTGCTTCTGTAGCAGTCTGCGTCTCAACAGCCCAGTGTACAACGCGACAAATACTCACATTAAATGTTTACGCAGAGGAACAGGACACTGCAGTTCTCAAAAGTTCATTATTTGCATGTGCTTTAAAGCCTTGCCGGTTAAACATGTCATTCGCTGCTGAAGCGCTGTTCTAATGCGCTTTTCTGCGCGCAAACAGCCGACGCGCGCATGCACTAAAAGCCTGTCTAACAGCGCCTGGATACTGGACTAAGTTATCTTTCGAGTCTTTTTGAGCTAATACTGTCAAATACACTCAAGGTTTACATAAAGAAAGTTGGTTATGTCTAAATTGAGAGAAATCTGCGTGTCATATTATGCGTACATATTAGACGCGTTGCTTTCAGGTCTTAAAGAGACAGTAGCCCTAATAGTAAACATGCAGCCGCTTGTCCTTAAAGGGATTGTTCACCCAAAAATAAACATTTTGTCATGCTTTACTCACTCTAATGTTGTTCCAAACCTGTATTTATTTATTTATTGTGCTGAACACAAAATAAGATATTGGGAAGAATGTGGGTAACCAGACAGTTGCTGGTCCCCATTGACTTCCATAGGAAATAAATATAGATGTCACTGGGGAACATCAACTGTTTGGTTACCCACATTCTTCCAAATAACTTCAACAGAATAAAGAAACATATTCAGGTTTAAAACAACTTGAGAGAGTAAATGATGACAATTAACTAAACATTTGGGGAGAACTATCCATTTAATGTTAATAAAACAACATGTGCTTTACAGCTTTACAGGGGGTATGGTTTATCTAAATGAGATGTAAATGAGCCCTATTGTCACTCCCAGCAGCAGAGAGGTGAGAACTGCTCAATCTTTAGAGGCAGATTTCTCCACTTTGAATTTTTTTGAGTGCCTACCTTCAAATGGCCACAACTTCTCCCAATATTATTAGATTACCATGTCTTACACATCGTTGGAAAGCTTGGAGACTACACTTTCAGAATCTGTGAATAACTCAAAATGCTCCAGAACCGACTTGTGTCCTTACTTTCCGTGACCGGTCACAAATGTTTTCATGATTTGTTATCACAACTTTTTATCTTTTGTCAAATCAACTTTGTTTACTAATGTGTGAAGATAACATACTATTTTGAGTTTCTGTTTATTAAACCATTCTTCTTCATTGTATTAATTACAACAAACTCAAAATTGTAAGGCAAAAAAGGTAACTTGCTTTTTTAAGTTAAACCAACAAAAATTGTTTTGACAGTGTAGATCCTGCCTTCTTTTCATTTGACAGCATTGCTGCTGTGCAGTTGAATACTACTGTGTGTTTTGTTGCCTTTTTAAATGCAAAAAAAGAGGTGTTAAAGTGGGATGAAAATAATCCGGGCGGATGAAGAAAACATTGTTTAATGGTCATTTCTGTTGATAAACATTAGGCAACAAGTGAACTGTCAGTTCTTGCATTTTATGAGTTGGAGGCAGGAAAAATGGCCAAGCGAAAAGATCTGAGTGACTTTGACGAGGGTCAAATAATGATGGCTAGATGACTGGACCAGAGCATCTCCAAAATGGCAAGTCTTGGATGTTCCCGGTGTGCAGTGGTTAGTACCTTCCAAAAATGGTGCAAGGAAGGAAAACCGGTGAACCGGCGTCAGGGTCGCGGTGGAGCGTAAGCTAGTCCAGTGTTTGCCTTGGCTTTCAAATTCCTCAAATCTCAATCCGATTCAGAATCTATGTGATGTGCTGGACTAACACATCCGATCCATGGAGGCTCCGCCTCGCAACTTGCAGGATTTAAAGGATCTGCTGCTAATGTCTTGGTGCCAGAAACCGCATGCAGGACACGTTCAGGGGTCTTGTGGAGTCCATGCCTTGCCCAAATGTTCTCAAATTTCAAATTGCTTGCCATTTTAACACATGGCACCTGGTTGTGACATGATGTAAAAATAATAATAATTCAACTCTATTTTCAATATCTTGCCGCATTTGGTTGCAGTTATTTTGATTGACTTGACCTTTACCTTATACAACTGTACTGACCTTTACCTTATACAACTGTACTGAACATCAAATCCTCAAGCATGTTTGGATACAGCTGATGAGACACATTAGCAGAGGTGGGATGAGGCCGTCAGCGACGGGGAGAGAAGTACAGCACAGGAAACTGCTCGGAAAAAAACTGCTAGCATAAATTATTTTCAAGAGGGACGGGAAGAACTTAGGCAGCGTGCAATCTTGGAAATCTGCCCTGAATGTGTGTTTGAGAAGTGGATCGTGTGTCTGAGGTCTGCGTGTGGGGAGGCCCTAGAGAACATATTATACCAGGATCCACCACCATGGCTTAAATGGGCCACTCTGATGGTGTGTGCACTTTTTTCTTTCTAAATTTAATTCGTATCTAAATTTGGTTTCGAAAAGCTGGGCCAAGTCGACCAACCCACTGGGAAAAGTCCCAGGACTACTTAAGGCCAGTCCATCCCTGCAACCTTGTTTTTTTTGAGAGAGTAAAGACATCACTCACTGTCATTCGACTTAAGGATTCAGGGAACACGTCCACTGTTTAAACACGGTTCACACACCAAAAAATCAATATTTAAGTAACTCAAGTAGCTTTGAGAGTCATTCGCTGAGTCTTTTTGAAGACCCATCAGCTCAGATATTTTTTCTCATTCCAAATGCAAACGCATTGTTATTCATTGTATTCATTTCAAACGCTGACCTCACGCTTGGTAGCTTTGTGCTGATTCACATTGATATTTTAATATATTAATATCCAATATATTGTGCTAATAGTCATCTAACATTATATTTGTCAGAAAGGCTTTTCGATAAAACCTTTAGAGGTCACATGATTCCCTTTGGTTTGAGACTGTGCTCTCCGTGCTGCAGGTCTGGCCTGGTTCTTATAGAAAAAAATACATTTACTGTTCGTTTTGGTGTTGATTTAATGATAATGTGCATGTGAGTGAAGGATTTTATGGACCTAGTAACCTGATTCATATACAGTATCTGCTCCACAAACCCAGCAAATCAAATCGGTTTCCCGTCTGATGTGGGATGTTAGTCAACACATCAAAATGAGAGTACTTCTATACTGTTAGCCCAGACAAGTTGAATCTACTTAAAAAATGAAAGTTCAGTTTAAACAAAAATTACTTTTAAGATTTGAAGTACACTGAAAGTGCACATTCAATGCAATTAAGCACACTTCTTTTTTCACTTTTTCCTGCTATTCCCAATGTAAAGCCTCCATCACCACAATATAATTTTAAACAATGGGACATGATCTGAAAACACTATTGTAAATCGATTTTGAATCTGTTTTTCATTGTAACGTTCCCTCCTTAAAAGCATATAGTGTTCTTTCTTTGTCAACCACCATAGTGTTCAAATGCAGACGGGACAATAATCAAAAGCTTTGGCTGGGACTACAGTGCCAATCTCCAGACTCTTTATCTCCAGAGTTGTGAGTTCCTCACTTAACCTCATAACTCTGTAAAGTTTTCCAGAGAAGACAGAGAGGAGGAGCCCGGCAAACCCTCAGATTTCCCTCAGAGGACTGGATAGGTGACTGCAGACAGAATTCGGCTGGTTTGTTTGTTTTGACTTGAGGGTTTGAGAAGATTGGAGGAGCAGAAGCAGAGATTAATAAAAGATTATATGTCTGTGTGCACAGCGGCAGAACAGAATGCCGGGAAACGGCAGAGTCGTTCCAGAGACGAATTGAAATTCACGAAATCGTTCAAAATCTTCCGCTTTTTGAGCAGACTAACATCTGCAGTGCCTGCCAAACAATTGAGTGTTAGGCAAACCATTGGAAGAATAAACAACTCATGAAAAATGTAGAAAGTGATGAGAAGAAATTTGAAAGAATACTGTCAAAACTATATAAATTATAAAGCAATAACCACTCAAGTAGTTCAAAAGATTTTTATTGCTTTACTTCTCAAAATTAAATTTTACTTTAATGCGGTCTGAAATGTAATTACAAGTTGTAATTACAATGTAATTAACAAATTGTATTATGCAAATTGTATAAATAGCAATGTTATATGTTGTTTTTATTTTAGTATAATTACTTTAATTCCATCTTGGGTTACACTTTATTTTAATGTGTAATTGTTACAGCGTAATTATATATTTAAGTACACTGAAAGTTGATTGAACTCAATTGATTTGAGTAAACTCGTTCCCTCAATTTAATTGAGTAACAGGGTCTCCCAAAACGTGCATATTTAAGTTTACTTAACTTGGTGCTTATGTAGACTTGACTTAAATTGTTTAATTCACCAAACTTGACGATTATTTAATGTACTTAAACAATAAAGTTCACTTAACTTAGTGTTCATTTCTGAGTAATAATAAGCAACTACATGTGTTGGGGTATAGGATTAGGGTTTGGTTGAGGGTTAGTTGCATGTAATTATGCATAATTTACTGTTAGTACTATGGTAAGCACATGTAACATTATGTAACAAGGACACTGTAAAATTAAGTGTTACCCCATCTTGAAAATCAGGTCTTTAACTACTATTTACTTACATTTAAATTAATCATTTGATACAATACACTTAATGTGTACATATTTTACATTGTACTTATGTTTTAAAAAAATGCACGCATGTAAAAATAGCTGTAATTAGTTTCAGTATACATATACAATCAGCTACAAAAGTTATTAATGACAGAATATTAATTGTTGGGCGAAATATCCATTTTAAGGACACTTTTAAAGGTTTAAAAATAGTTTAAATCATAGTTTTATGATGATGGCTATAACAATGTTTTAGATTGGTTGAGATTGCTGACTAATCCAAGAGGGGAAAAGTAACAAAGCTTTGGCTGCTTTTATGAATATTAAGCATCGAGGAAGCTCAGGAAGTGATGTGTGTTATGGATATATGATATCTCTTATGCGGTCGATTGGAATTCCGTTGGACAAGCTTTATGGCTGTTACATCCTTCCTCTGGTCATGTTTCATTCAAATCCGCTGCGGTCTCTCGAGCATGTACTGCACGGGAGGTGTTGTGCAGTCGTGCATCCGCGTATCAGCGGGTGGGAGTTTGCTGACGGGGCGTTGTGTTTAATCTTTCCCCGGGATTGCTCTGTTTTGGATGAGCAGTTCACTCTGAGCTTTCATTATGAAGCGCCACTAGCTTCTTACATCTGCATTAGGCGTTTATTTATCCCACTAAACATTTGCAGCTTGTGTCATCGTAAACTGAATGAAATTAATGGACGTGGATGTGCTGTAAAGCCCAGTGTCACTCACTAGACTTGGAGCTCCGTTCATTTCCATCGGAGACCTGACTGATGAAAATTCATGCTGAGAAATTTTGTCGTCTGATAGTATGTTTACACGACATATAGCCTATGTTATCAATTGCATTTTTCATGTACAGATGACAACATTGTCAACATGATCCCTGTTCACGTCCTGTTCATGCCAGGCCAGTAGTTGGCGATGCCACTTTGTAAAGAAACACTACGCGCTATATATGACCAGAGAATGTCTAATAAGGGGAGAACTGCCACTCCCAGTAAACTTACGGCTTCTGAACTGGTTGCAGTTCCACTCTGGCTCCACATGAGGGCGCTCACAGGACGAGTGCAGAATGAATGGAGGTCTATGGAGCTATACCCCTCAAAATCCACTTATCTCGGGATATAATTTTTTGTCTAGTAATTTGAATGTTGTTTTCAAAAGAAGATGCAAAGAAATTACACATTGCTGGGCGTTAGATTTTTTAGAGTCACTTATTTGCTTTAAAAAGTCTTTTAAAATGTCAATGACGTCATACACCTCGTACGACCAGAGATACTGCTTTATGGCAATCCTTCAGTCACTGTGGTGCTTTTGCGCTTTGCAATTTCTTTTCTCTCCAGGCATCGACAACACACCTGACACAGGTAAATACACGTGCTAGAAGAGTTTCTGCTAGAAGACATTCTGGTCCCGCTTCGGATGCCACGATACCATCAAGCGGTATCTCTGGTCGTAATCAGTCCTTCACTGACCAATCAGCGTTCATAAGCAGAATGCTAGCGTGTTATGGGCGACAACAACTCAACCTGTAAGAAATCGAAATGACATAAGTACTCGTTCATTCAACTTTCGAACTATAACCCATGTTGAACTTGCAAAACCTACAATCAAATCTGAGATTTCTCAACGGCGATCGGGTGAAAGAGACAAATGTAGCCGTCTAGTTCCATAGACTCCCATTCATTTTGCACTCGGGCGAATGCCCCCAGTGGAACTCTGGTGGAACTACAACCAAAATTTGATTCAATAGGACTTAATAGGGAGTGGCTAGGCTCTCCGTAGACGGGCTCTGATATGACTGAACACATAATACGTATGCGCATGATGTCACCGTTTTCACAAATTCACATTTTTGTAGTTTACACAGAGACAATAACGGTATTGTTTACAAAAACTTGCACTTTGAAACCCATTTTCAAAAGCTTGCATTTTCAGGCCCCCAAAATACCACTGTCATGTAAATAAACGGCCAAAATGCATAAAATGTTTTCTGGTATTAGTTGAAAACGGTGTTGGGTAATTGGCACCTCAAGTTTGGTGAACTCTGACCTGCAAATTCACATAGCACACATTTATTTGAACAATAAAGGATCCAAATTCAAAAATCACAGACTGGCCTCTTGGCTGCATTCATAATACACTAGATGTGAATCGGCTAAACAAACATTAATAAACTAATAGATATCACCATATTTTCAACAGTTAATTAATCAGTACATTAAGATAATTGTTTTGTATTACAAGTTTTCTGAAATGGTATGTTTATATATACAAAGGAGGCTTAATCTAGCCTAATTAAAAATACACTGATTTTGCAAAGATCATTGGATAAAGCCAGGTTAAAAATTATTTTCATTTTATTGATATTAGGTTGGGTTTTGTATTTCTCGTTTTTCACTCCAGAAAGCAATCAGTAACACTTTATTTTTACTGACGTTACAAGTGAGTACTTACCTATTAGTAATGACAGTAAATTATGCATAATTAAGTAACTAACCCTAACCCTAACCCTAAACCAAACCCTAACTGTAACCCTAACATATCTCTCATTAATTATATATAGTAATTACAACTACATCACCTTAAAATAAAGTGTAAATTAAATGTTATTTAAATCAAATACTATATGACCCTTTTTGTATAATAAATGATTTACTTATCTGCCTCAATTAATACGTTTTTTTTTTTACTTATACTTAATTTGAATAATTACTCTGCATATTATTGGCATGTGTTTAATTATTAACATAACATCCCTGCTGGATATATATATATATATATAATTACAGGTGATTACTCTGCTGAGATTCGATGTTTGATATATTAGTGTCTTGTTGTCTCTATTTTTTTCATTTTTGACTCATTAAAGTGAATAAAAGTCTAGTTGCATAACGCTTTTTGCTTTCAGTATTGCGTTCATTAAAGTTTCACTTCATCCCAAAGTTGCGTCTCACTTTCAGGGTCTCAGCAGGTTCCATATTCGATGGCTATGAACAATGTTCCTGTGGGATCTCCACACCCACAGCCTCCACAGAAGCGAGCGTGCATCCCAGCGGCCCACTCCTCCATCCTCGGCTCCTCCTGGGCTATGAGACTGCTGGAGCCTGAAGCTGCCCACCCTCCTGCACCTTTAACCCTCCGAACAACCACAAACAGTGACTCACTGAAGACTCCTCGTGGCTTCCATCAAACCGCAAAACCTCCACACTTCGGGATTTTTAACAACTTCTGTTTAATGTAAGAATTAAAGGAACCGTGAAGCAGGACTTAAAATGGTATAAAGACCAAATGCAGTGCAGACTTTTTTTCTGTGATGGAGCCAAAGCTACAGAATTCTGAAGAATTGATTTTAAGAGATAGTTCAGCCATAAATGTAAATGTCATCATTTACTCAAACTCATGAAATTCCAAAACTGTATGACTTTCTTTCTTATGTTGAACGTAAAAGAACGGTAACACTTTATTTCGGTCTACGATATTCTACTGTACACTGTTAGCCCGGACAAGTTGAATCTACTTTAAAAAATGTGAGCACACTGGTTGCCCTAAAATAATTAAGTAATGGTAACTTTAAAAAATCGAGTTACTTTAACTTAAAATGTTTTGTAATATCAATTACTATATGATTGTTACACATATATATTTAAGTTCAATCTACTGAGTAAGTTAAATTTATGTCAATTGATTTATTCAAACCGTTCAAGTTTAAAAACTAGTATATAGTACTGTAAACTTCATCTGAGTTCACTGAAAACGAATATCTCTTAATATAAAACTGCAAACACCTAATGTGTAATAGTGAATTCATTAAAAACATGACTTTAACTAAAATCTTTGAATTTTTAGAATAAAATCAAAAAATTTAGCGAACGATAGCACATATAAGTAACTTTATAAGTCAACTAAAGTGTTACCTAGAATAAATATTTTAAGTGATTTTAATACTTTAAGTTACTTTAACTCAATTGTAGCCAACACTTTGCAATAATGTCAAATTCAAGGTTTTACTTTACATTTTAAGCAATTGTTTGAATAAACTTTTGTCCTCACTGTAAGAAAATGTACAATGAATTTGACTGTTTAAGTCATTTTAACTTAAATGATATTAAACCAACTTTAAATGAGTTAAGTCTTGTATAACTTATAAAAAAAGTTGAAAAATGCGTTAATGTTAAAACTTATGTTGTCATGACTTATTGATCATATCATATTTTACAGATTTTACATTTAAGTGTGTTACTCAATATTACATTTAAAGTTACTATATTTGAAATGTACTAAATTGCTGAACTTCATCATTACAAATATATTTTAATATATTTAAATACATGACAAATACATTTAAAGTTACTATATTTTAAAACATACTAAATTGCTAAACTTCATTATTACAAATATATAAATACATGACTTACACTCATATTTCAATATAAATTACATTAATTTTTATTTTTGTTTTCCATAAATGCTTGTCAGTTTATTCGGCAGACACTTTACATTTCAAATGCAATAGAAATTATAATATTACATATAAAGATGTACTTACTTAAGCGGGTCAAAAAAACACTGCAAAGTTCAACTAATTGCGTTGAATAAATTGAACCTGTACATTATGTTAAATTCACACTTATTTCAGTGATAAGTATCTTAAAAAGTAGTTAAAGTGTACAAGGTAAATCTTTTTAAATGTGGTAAAATGTGTTAAGCAGACCTGCAGAAAGTACCACATTAGTGTTAGCTGGAAACTTGTTCAAACTAGCCGGAATATTTAATGAAAAATAGACTTAAACACTGACACTGCCCAACATTTCTGTTTGTTGGCATTCTTTTAATTTAAGTCTAAGACTTTTGAAGTCTTCCAAGATGAAGGAGATTCCACGATAATGTTGAAAGGTTCTGTTTTTTTGGCCCTTCTGCTTCACATGGGCTACATTCACACAGCAGTTGTCATGTTTGGTGTGCTAAATATGAACCTTTTCACACTGATCAAACACGGACTGTGTGAATCTTTGATTATCTGAGTTTCTGGCCACAGTCTTGCAGAAGGACATGATCCACTCTCTCATTTCTTCAATTAACTGTTTCGTTTTGAACCTGTCATCCCCCACTGAGATTTACTGTCAACTGTACCCCGTTCCTTTTCTCTGGTTATACATAATTCATGCTCATTTATTGAGTTTAACACTTAAATAGAGCACATCTTTCAGTTTAAAACACCCCTGCTTTGTTTTATGCCCTGTTTGCTCTTCTCCATCTCAGATTTTTGTAATTCAGATCACATAGCCTTACACTAAATCTCTGCAGACTCTCTCTATGGGCTGTCAAATATCTCACAGTTAATACACCCCACAACTATTGTTCCTCACAGTTTTGTTTTGTGAGCGCTAGTTAGAGTGTGTGTCCACTGGAGCCTGCTGTCCGGGTGCTGGAGGGGGTCTGTATGAAAGCTTTGGCCTGTCTTTCATCATCACTCCTCTCCACATGGGCATGAAGCTTGACCTTGCCTCATGGACAAGTGATTTCATCTTGGTTAAATCCATCTCCACATTTGAATATGAAGACTGGAGTCCCTTCAAGGAATGGCTTATAAGAAGAATTACACTTAAGCGTTTAAAAAAAAAAGACTATTTATTACAGGAATAACATCCTTTAAGAAAATATACTTAAGTGCAAACTGAACACTTAATTGCAATGAAATCACACTGTATTTTTTATTTAAATGTATATTAAATGCAATTTAGAGTGGTTTTGACCCGCTTAAGTAGGACTTAAGTACAATCTTTATATGTTATTTCAGAATTACCTCTATTGTCTTTGAAATATGGTTAAAGTTACTGATGAATTTAGTGACAGACATTTATGTAAACTTATATATACTTAAAGCAGTTTCTATTGAAACCTCTACAGTATGTCATGTATTACAAATTCATGCAATTTCAATGCATTTGTAATCACACATTTGTAATTAAGCTGCAATTTAATGTGCCTGTAATATTGTAATATCTGTTAGTCAAAACATCAAAATAAACATGACAAAAGACTGTTAAACTATTTTAAGGTGATGGTGACTATATTTTGCAGTGTAATTAAACAAAAAATAATTGAGTAATATTAATTAAGTACATATACCTACAGTAATATAGGGTTAAGGTTAGGATTAGTTACTTGTTATTATGCATGATTTACTATTATTACTATAGTAATTGCATGTAACGTGCACCTACGCAACCTTAAAATGACGTGTTACCCAAAAGATTGTTAAACAAAGTGCCCTTTTTAAAAGTAGACTTAAGAAGTGTAATTTAGTACACTTAAGTGGTCTTTTAAAACCTTTTTTTTTAACGTACTTTTAAGATTAGCGGTACAAGCGCACATTCAATACAATTAAAGACCCACTCCGATGCAAATCATGTTTTTCTAGGTGTTAACATGTTCGTGTGGCATTTTTCTGATGTTAGAGGACATATCTTGAGAAAAATAAGCTCAAAGTTGTATTTCTGAGTATTTCTACATTCAAATGGCTGTGAATCAGTAGCAGACGCTAAAATGCCGGCTAAAATAGACTGGAGTTGTGACGTAGTAACTCCACTGGGCGGGGCCACAAGCTCATACTCAAATTGGAACACATACTGTAACAAATAATTCACTTTTCACCGTCTATCAATCGTCAAAACTAAAGTTTGGAGAACACAGACTGATCCCGTCAGTGAGAGAGGGCAGCCAGCCTCCTCCAGCCAAGCAACAGGTGAAATTCCGCGCTCGTTCAAGTAGACTTGCGCCGGGGTGGCGACGAGTTTCGCCTGTCGCAGTCGTTTGTCCCCTCGTGTGTCAAGCCCATCACTCGTGAGAGAGTCAGTCAGTTTTTCAGATAGAGCGGTGACATTAGCATCATAATAATCCCGAAATTCCGAGCAATCCACTGATACTAAATATTTTCTGATTGATCACTGTGGGAGGGATGAAATATTGAGGCGAAGTCGAACAGTTTTTTACCGCGACGTCTCGGAGTTAAATAATGATCGGTGATCGGTGATAACTTTGATTAACTTCGGATAATAATAATTAACGTGTATATATAATACTGTAATGCTTCTCCGTGCCAACGGCTCCGCCCACAACACAGAGGCGAATTGCTAATGAGCTACTGCCGCTCTGCTGAAGCAAAGTCCCAGAAAACAGCACAGGTTTTGAGATTTTGGCTAAAAATGGCATAATCATAATTTAAAGACCACTGGGAATGTTTTTTACAAGGGTTATATTCTGTCACGAGTATATTAACACTGAAAAATTGGATAGCCTAAACTTTGTTTTAAGATGTCCATGTTACAGTGTAACTATACATTTACGTGTACTTACTGGGTAATATTAATGAACTACATGGGTTAGGTTTAGGATTAGGGTTTGAGGATAGATCACCCGAAGCTGTCTTAGTAGACAGGACGTTACGTGAACATTGAATTTGGATGTTTTTTAATTCATTCCGTACCTCGGTATACATCCAGGGAAGGCGGTAGCATTCATCCTTCAGACACATCCATTGAGTCCAGCATGCATGTATTATGGGAATGTAATCTAGAACTGGATCTTGTTTTCGATTCCTACGGCTTTTAATAATTTATGTCAAGCAAGTGAATGTTTTCAAGCAAGCGTAATTGAGCCTGCTTGAGTATGTTTGCACAACAGTTAATTACACTTTCTGCTAGTTTCTAGTGCAGATATGAGATCTTTGTTTTTGACTAGCATTGCCAATAGCTTAAAAGCATGGCTGTCAAAATAGAAATGGATTGCATGTTCCTGCGTTTAATTGAGAAAGTTCATAAAGAAAGTTTGCCTCTTGACCCTGATGGAGGGTCTGAAGGAGGAATATGTATGCCACTGTCCTCTGAATGGTCTCTGATTAAAAAACAAAAACACACTTTATCTTGCAAAGGATCATTGCTATTAGACTATTAAATGTCAATTCAGTAATTAAAGGGACTCGGAATATAATTACCTTCTTCTAAACCACATTCACTCAAACACATGCTGGGATAGACCTGGCAAGTGGTAAATGTCTCTTCAATGGCATATTGTAAAGGCCAAGTTCATTCAGCGTGCAAGGTGAAAACTTGCAAATAAGCAGGAAACAATTAAGTGTAAATGTAATGAAAACCATGGTAATGGCTTTATAAGATTTGCCTGGCTAAAGTATAAGTTCCATTAACATCTAAGCACCTTCATAACACACAAACCCAGCTCCAGGGCTATACTAATTAAATTAAGTACTGAGAAGTGTGTTGTGCCATTCAGTGCTATGGTTTTGACATGAGCTCAAAAGCTGTGATGGCCCATCTCCAGTTTAAGAAAAGAAAAGACAGCCGTGGGAGTGGAGTGAGGTCGGTGGAACGAAAGCTGATGAGAGACACCTGTATGACACATTGGTCTCGAGTCCCATGGACAAGCTCTGGAAAGATACAAGGAGGAGTGACGGCAGTGGAAGACGAGAGAGCACCAGACCTGGGACATTTAAGTTTTATGGACGATATTCAGCAGAACGGCAAGTGCCGGATGTTTTGTTTTGTTGTTTACGTTTTGATTTGTCATTGAAGTTTGTGTTCAACATTTGCCGGTTCCCATCTCCTTTTTTCATGAACTTGAACTTTGCTACAGTCTGGTTCTTGTTCATCAGAGTGGCATCTTTTTTTTTGGCATCTTTTTTTTATTTGTTTTTAGATATTAAGTCTTGACTGTTAAACCCTGTGCTTATTTGTTTTATGGTGTGTGATGAAGGCCAGCTAGTAAAGAGCTCTTCAGGTGAACCTCACTCCCCTGGCCTCAAGAGGCGCACTAGCGACTGACACTAAAGCAGCAGTCGGCACTGGCACGAGACAATAGCTAAAGAGTTGTATGGCGGCAAATCAATGACAATAATAAACGAGCGCACAGCTGATGCTGGCGCGCGCGGTAAATGACTTTCGCGAGCGAATAACAGATCTACACGCGAGGAAACGGGAACTCGCGAGCTCATTCAAGCCATGCGCGCGCGCAGACATCTCCTCTGCACGCAATTCAAGCCCTCGCGCGCACGCAGACATCTCCTCTGCACGCAATTCAAGCCCTCGCGCGCACGCAGACATCTCCTCTGCACGCAATTCAAGCCCTCGCGCGCACGCAGACATCTCCTCTGCACGCAATTCAAGCCCTCGCGCGCACGCAGACATCTCCTCTGCACGCAATTCAAGCCCTCGCGCGCACGCAGACATCTCCTCTGCACGCAATTCAAGCCCTCGCGCGCACGCAGACATCTCCTTTGCACACAATACAAGCCATCGCCCGCGCGCATGATCATTCCCCACGCTCTCGCGCTCGATCTGCTCTCGCCTGCTGCTTTTGCTCGCTCGAACACTTTTATTTTTGGCAGTCGAGGGGCGGGGCTTACTGTTTTAATAACCTCAAATGTCATTGGTTACATCCCTTTTCCCGGAAGTCACTTGTGATTGGACGCCTGTGATTGTCAATCAAGAGCGGCAAAGGCACGACCCAAAAGCTGGTTGACCACCGTTAAAAACAAAGAAGAAGACAATCACTTGACTTAAGACATGGCTTCATTAACGGAGCAGATGCATGCGAGTTATCACTTAATTTGTTTTTATTTTATTTATTTATTGTTGTTTATTAATGTGTAATGTGATTTAATGCATTGTTAATATAGAATAGATTCTTACCAGAAACTACACTAGTCTTAGGGGTAGTGATTGCATTCTTGTGTTGTTAAGAGATATTTACAGACTGTAATGACACATTTCCATGGTTATTCGCATTGTAAATCTACCAAAATGTTTACAATTTTCTACATTTTATATTTATAACACTATTATTTGTGTTATTTGTATTAAAATATTTTTTAAAAATTGGAGGAAAATTGGAATGCAAATATATATATGCTGTTGAAAATGAGTAAAAATTACAAAATTACAAAAAACTGCTTGTTAACATCAGGTGTCTTCAATGTTGGCAATAACATATATTTTGTAATTTTTACTCATTTTAAATGGTTAACATTTAAGGAATTAATTTGATTAATTATTACTCAATTCTAATTTGTTAAATTTAATTAATAATATTGCTTGTAATCTGTTGCCTCATTTTTATTAATTAGATATAAATAAAATCTATGTTTTCATTTTTACAGTGCTTATTGATATAAACACATAATTTATCTTTCATCCAAAGCCCTTGTTAGATTTACAACTATTTAATGGACACTTTTTACATTTCTGAGGTTCTCAGAACCAATATAATTTTGGTTGGGTAAACGCATGGTGAATGGGAGGGAGTAGTGGTTATGTAGTGGTGAACTACAGCATATATTTGCATTCCCATTTTCCTCCAATTTTTAAAAAAATATTTTAATACAAATAATAGTGTTATAAATATAAAATGTAGAAAATTGTAAACATTTTGGTAGATTTACAATGCGAATAACCATGGAAATGTGTCATTACAGTCTGTAAATATCTCTTAACAACACAAGAATGCAATCACAACCCCTAAGACTAGTGTAGTTTCTGGTAAGAATCTATTCTATATTAACAATGCATTAAATCACATTACACATTAATAAACAACAATAAATAAATAAAATAAAAACAAATTAAGTGATAACTCGCATGCATCTGCTCCGTTAATGAAGCCATGTCTTAAGTCAAGTGATTGTCTTCTTCTTTGTTTTTAACGGTGGTCAACCAGCTTTTGGGTCGTGCCTTTGCCGCTCTTGATTGACAATCACAGGCGTCCAATCACAAGTGACTTCCGGGAAAAGGGATGTAACCAATGACATTTGAGGTTATTAAAACAGTAAGCCCCGCCCCTCGACTGCCAAAAATAAAAGTGTTCAAGCGAGCAAAAGCAGCAGGCGAGAGCAGATCGAGCGCGAGAGCGTGGGGAATGATCATGCGCGCGTGCGATGGCTTGTATTGCGTGC
Organism: Phoxinus dragarum; assembly: GCA_033366665.1. Taxonomy (NCBI): domain Eukaryota; kingdom Metazoa; phylum Chordata; class Actinopteri; order Cypriniformes; family Leuciscidae; genus Phoxinus; species Phoxinus dragarum. The sequence goes on from JARPMJ010003108.1 coordinate 87,190, forward strand.
AAAGGAGATGTCTGTGTGCGCGCGAGGGCTTGAATTGCGTGCAGAGGAGATGTCTGCGCGCGCGCATGGCTTAAATGAGCTCGCGAGTTCCCGTTTCCTCGCGTGTAGATCTGTTATTCGCTCGCGAAAGTCATTTACCGCGCGCGCCAGCATCAGCTGTGCGCTCGTTTATTATTGTCATTGATTTGCCGCCATAGAGTTGTATGTATTTATTTGAAATAAAGTAAAGTGACGCTGGTTCGAATCCCACCAGGAGCGGTGTGAGTAGGACCATTCAAATTGGTGCCGTGACCCGGATGGGCATGCGGTTCAGGGGGTTGAGTGTAACAGAGGCCAGCTAGTAAAGAGCCGTGTGAGTAAACCTCACTCCCCTAGCCTCAAGCAGTGCAATAGTGACTGATGTTAAATGCTTTGGTCTTTAGCGTTCTTGTTAGCATGACCACCTCCATTGCCAGTGACGCTGGTTCGAATCCCATAGGAGTGGTGCGAGTAGGGCCATTCACATTGGTGGCGTGACCCTGGTGGGAGTGAGTGTAACAGAGGCCAGCTAGTAAAGAGCTGTGTGAGTAAACCTCACTCCCCTAGCCTCAAGGGGGTGCAATAGCGACTGATGAGGCTGTGGTCTTTAACGTCCTTATTAGCGTGCCTGCCTCCCATGCTGGTGATGCTGGTTTTAATCCCACTCTGTGCTGTAAGAGTATAGGACCAGTTACATTTGCACAATGCATGACATCTGAGGAACATCAAAGGCAACAATGGATAGATTATGGTGTCTGCAAAAATCAGCCAAACGAAGGCATCTTTGTAGACAGGATGTTTAAGAAAACTTTAAACTTTTCACAAGTTTAAGAAAAGAAAAGAGAGCTGTGGGACCGGAGCGAGGTCGGTGGAGCGAAAGCTAATTTCATCTGTATCTGTAATGCTTTTCCTGCATTTGCTATTCAGCGTATTTAATAATTTAACATCTTTTAATTAAGCTGGGAAAGGTGAAAGTATTCCATATTTTAAAAAAAAGTATAACTTTTTTTTATACTTTAACACATTAACACTTTAAGTATAACACATCACTTTTTAAATTGTGTTGGATATTGTGTTTGTTTAGATTTATTTTTATGTCCCTGTCAAAAGTGCTTTGAAACTTTTTGGTGAGGGAAAAATGACCTGATTCTGTGTACACCTAGAGCTAGCTGATGTTTTTATATTAATTTAATACACACACACATATGACTTGACATATTGAGGATAATGGCCATACGCAAAGTATAACATTTGTTAAGAAAAAATGAGGTCAAACTATTTGGCGAGCCACACATCTGCCGCCACACACTGACGTCACGGGAGAGGTGTGTAGGCATCACTGAACACGATTCATGGAGCAACATCTGGACTTGCTATTTAGAAATTAATCCCTGTGTTAAATATGCGTGCCTTAACCTGTTTCGGCATGAGAGGGAGACACAGATGATGTAGACTATGTTTTATTCCCTTACAGTGACTTATCATTCCACCGGCATGCCTGTGTTTCCTCTTCGTGATTAAATCCTGTCACACACATGCCACCTCTCTTGACCCCATGAGGATCACATGGAAAATCACGACTGTTTATATCACAACATAACCAATCTGGGAGTTTAAAAAGAAATTCATTTAGGCTTGGTTTTACAGACAGGACTTAGAATAAGCCAGGATTAGGCCTTAGTTTAATTAGGGAATTCAAGTAGCTTTCATAAACGTGCATCTAGAGACAAAACAATGGCACTGACATATTTTATAATTAAAATATTTCAGTTAAAAAAACTCAAAAATGCATTTTAGTCTGGATAGGCTTAGCCTTGTCAGTGAAACCGGGGGTTTGTTTGTTAGTCAACATATCAAAATAAGTATTACACTATATAAGTAAACTATTTAAAGTAATGGCAAAAGATTATTGAAACATAATGATTACAAATTACATGATGATTAAAAAATTTACTTTAAAGTAAAACTTTTGATTTGACATTATTACGAAGTGCACTTTTTAAGTGTTCTAAAGTGTGTTAAGAAACATAGTCATGGAAGTTTGGTCCACTTTAATTTCATTAACCTATTTAAGTGTCACGCCTCTTTTTTTGAATATACATGAAAATGCACTTTCCGAACTTAAATGCTTGTAACTCAAGAATGCTTTGGAATATGGATGTAAGATTGGTCTTGTTTTAAAGAAGAAAATTAGCAGATTTTTGTAGAAGTGACATAAATTAAGAAAGTGTAACAGAAAAAAAGTTATAGAAGTTTGAGTTTAGGAAAATATAAAAATAAAAAAAATAATTATTCATATTTTATATAAAATATATTTTTCAAAACCCTGGTGACTCTAAAACTGCACAATAATCAAAGCCAAAAATCTGAACAAGTTGTGTTTTAAATTTTAGGTTGATATCTCAAAAAATGAGCTTTCAGTGAGATTCAGTTTGGGCGCAGTACCACACTTTTTCACTAGTTGACATTACTGCCCATATAAGGGCGCCTCCATTTCCATATATGGTTTTTCTTTATTTCTAAAACATTTTCAGACCTTTTTTTCTAAAATAATTGAACAAATGCTATCTTTTGAACTCTTGGCATGAAAACAAACTGAGGTTTCTACCATTTTTTTCATAATTTTTCATATTCATCACTATTTCAAAATAAAGGACTGAACACCTTAGGAGTATGAAAATATTATTGTTGCAAATTGATAAATTACAGCTCCTCTGTAATTTATTTTGAAAATCAGTCACCAAATATGAAAACTATTGTAAGTTTTCAAATGATATTTAGTTTGTCAATATTAGTTTAGGTTTAGTATAGGATATTACTGTTTCAAATATGTAATGAATTTGGGCCCCCCGGTGGGCCGGTGACACTTCGGACGTCATGACATGAAAAATCCAATTTTCCTTGATCTTTTCACATATATGAGTTCTTTTTAATCGTACCATTAAACATCCTGCAAGTTTAATAGCTTAAAATGTCTTCCTTAATATAAACAAAGCTCAAAAAATAGTTTGTTTGGATATTGTGAGATCTGTAAAGGAATATTAGCATATGACAATCTCTAGGGAAAGACATCAACGAAGTGTTTTACATCATTTCACCATCGCAAAATCACCCAGCTCACTGGCACACAGTTTCTTAAAGTCGGCAAGAAACAGTAATAGTCTTTCCTTCCCTATTGTGATGTGTATCCGAGTGAGACGATTTCTCGAACAAGAACAAATGAACGGCAGACTTGATTTTGTCCATGTGGAATTGGACGGTTGTGGTTTGCTATTGCTGTGATCTCATGTGAGTGACAGGTTTCCCGCCCTCATGCCAGGAAAGGGGATGAAAGTCAACTATCTGGGCCAAGAATTTGTGCTTGAACAAACCGCAAAGACTTCAGTCAACGGCCATTAGTCTTTTCGTTCTGTAGCCTAACTCTCTATACCAGTAGGTGGCAGTGTTTTTATATTTTTCATTTAACAAGGAAAAACGGAACCAGCACTTACTTACCATTTTCAAACCAAATCTCGTTCACCACAGATGGAAAAAAATAATGGAATATAAATGAAAGTTAAGTAATCACATCCACATTTAACACTAGAACGGCCATGACAGTCAGTTTGACCGTTTTTAATTTAATATATGCAATAACTTGACTTTTCCTAAAAGTGTCTGTATTTTCATTTAAAATGTTTTTCATATAAATTACACATAAGGCAAAAAAAAATAAAAAATAACGTACTTACCTATTTCGGCCATAGACGGTATTGATCATATTGAAATAGGCTAATAATACCTGACTACGTTATCTATTTACGTAGATATTCTCTATACAAGTTAATAGACTATTTTCTCTGTTATTATATTAAAATAAAATGTTTTATAATTAAATGAGATACTTTTAGTTGTTATCATCTTGTTCTGAGTTATGTTGAATGCATATGTAAATATAGCCTATCTGTTGTGAATATGCGATAATTACGTTAGGCTACTGAAATTATTATTTATAAATCTATAATTAAACTTGTTTAAATGTACAGTTTGGTGATGTTTTGTTTTTAAAATATATCCTAATACAATTAATGCATTAATCTCTCAATGTATCATTAAAGATATAGAGTTTGGAAACTAGCTGTCAAAATGGCCGCTTGTGACGGTTCTAGTTATGGAATTCTGGCACTTCTAGAGTCAAAACTTCAACTATAGAAAAATCTCCTTGTTAGTCACACCACCTACATGCTTGACGAAATATGAAGTTTATTTCCTCCCAGCATTCTCTCCTGGGTCCAAACTACTCACCTCAGATTTACTTCTTTCTTTGCTGTTTTCACTTTCTGGTTCCCCTTTCTGTCTCAGTTATCGCATTCTCTAACTTTGTAGGTGCTGCGAGCTGTAATTTGTTAGATCCCAAATCCTTTTTTTAATAAAGTGAAGAAGTATAACCAAGCACCTCTGCCTTCTAGCCAGATAATCCCTGGTGATGAATAACTTTTGGCATTCTCATTGTGAGAAATATTGCAATATTGCGCTGAAACTACATGATTTTCATCCAGTGAGCATGGCATGAGCATTATTAAGGTCTTCGAGAATCACGGTCTATGTGGAATAGCTACAGTAGAAATGACACTTACTAGCGGCCACTTCAAGACAGCATATTTGGTGTATTTTACGGAAAGTCATGACCAATAAAAAACTCACTGTAAATGGGACTGGAAAAGTAATTATTCTTCTTCTTAGCTTAAACAAGTTTATACACGTCTGTAATTTCTTTAGCAGTACAAGACTCTACACCACCATCTGACTAATGCTAATGTTCAGGTATAGCATAATCGACAAGGTTTGCTGTGTATGATCGTTTGTTTGAAAGGACACACTCCAGAACTATACGATATGATTCATCATCTCTCAAATCAGATGAGCCTTTAATAAAAACCAAGTTTGGTTCAAGTGGGACTTCAAGCGGGAAGTAGTGTCAGGGTGGAATGACAGTTAATTATGTGGAAATCCAGCGCGCAGGCAGGCATCTGAAATGAAACATGGTTAGAGTGCATGCTACTGCATATCACATCTATGACACAGACTGGACACACTGTAATAATGTGTTAAATTACAATATGACAGCAATCACTATGGATCTTCTATCACATCTGTTGGCCTCAGTGACAGGCTCTGATGTTTCATGTCAGTGCGAGCTGAGAGTGTGTAGAGCTGAAATATCACTGTGATCAACCAGTGTAGTCCTTATGACTTGATTTCAAAGTCAAAGGTCTCGTCCAAATTATATTTTACGTTTTATTAGTGAAACATTATTTTTAACGGTAATTAATAATGGACGTAGTACACTCTAAAAAATGCTGGGTTGTTTTAACCCAATTTTGGGTCAAATATGGACAAACCGAAACGTTGGATCAAAAATGCAATTTAAAAATGTAACCCAATGGGTGGGTTTGTCCATATTTGACCCCAAATTGGGTTAAAACAACCCAGCATCTTTTAGAGTGTAGTAAAAAAAAAATATATGTTTACAGCCAATTCTTTTTGAGTATGATGCAATAAGCTTTGCACATCTGGATTCGGGAAATTCTGCCATTCTTCTCTGTATGGATCCTCTCAAGCTCTGTCAGATTGGATGGGGACTTTAGGTGGACAGACATTTTCAGGTTTCTCCAGAGATGTTTGGAGCCATTCACAGTCCCTAAAGGCTACGTCTGCATTAATCCGGATACATTTGAAAGCGGCGGTTTCGTTTAAAAACGCTCCCCGTCCACACTAGCGTTTTCAGGCGGTTTCCAAAAGTTTCTCATGAAACGTTCGAAAACGCTAAGTTCACCTTACAGCGCATGCGTACAGACTGAAAAAATAAATAATAAAGCTATCGCGCAATTCTTCTGACATAATTTTATTTAGCAAAATATCTCAGTATTCACTGATGGGTCCAGGTCGCACTCAGTCACCATTTGTTTGGTCTAAAACACGTTTTTTCGCAGGACAACAAATGCGAGTGAATTTTCTGTCATGCAGGACTGTGATATGAAGAGTGTGCAAAGTAACATATTTTAGCAACAGTGTGAATGTGAATAGCACACAATACCGGTTATAAACATGAATATCAATTGGTACAATATGCGACACATGACTAAACTTACGTCATCGTTTTTAAATTCCTCCGTTTTGACAGTCCACAGTACCAAGCGAAAGCGGCGTTTTCAAAATGTATCCACTTTGGAGAGCGTTTTCAAAAAGCGTCGTTTTCATTAATAATAACGCCGTCTTAGTGTGGACGGAAGGCCAAAACAGAGAGAAAAAGATTTTTGTTTTCAAACGAAAACGTTCTAGTGTGGACAAGGCCTAAGCCACTCTTGCGTGGGCAACTCCTGTTTAGAAACCCTGATTAATCTCACTTGTCTGTAGCTTTCTGAAGACCTGAAGACCTTTAATAGCTTGTTCAGGTGTGTTTGATGAGGGTTGGAGCAACGCTCTGATGGAAAGTGGATCTCGGGTGCCAGAGTTGCCCAGCTCAGGCTCAGGGTCATCGTTCTGTTGGAAACAGTGAACCTTTGGCCCAGTCTGAGCTTCTGAGTGCTCTCGGACAGGTTTTTAGTAAGTATATATCTCTGTATTGTGCTGCATTCTGCTTTCAGGTTCATGCTTTACCGTTGGGATGGTATTATGCATGTGACAAACAGTGCTTGGTTTCCTTCAGACAAGTTTTTTTGCAAAGTTAAAACAGTAAGAAACATCCCAAACATCTGAAAGATGATCCAGAGAAAGTGGATGCAACCGGGCTGAATTTCAAGTGTCATGATTCAATTATCAGGTTGTAACATATAACAGTTACCAAATGTAAAATCAAACCAGTGTGTGTGTGTGTGTGTGTGTGTGTGTGTGTGTGTCAGTGAAGAAAGTACATATTAAGAAACCTTATGCTACCGATTTCAGCTCCAAAGCCGTCAGCTCTTACATCCTTATTACAGATTTCTGTTTTTACTCGTCCGTTTTCATGCCCTCTAGCTTGATCCCCACCGGAAATTAGTGTCAGCCTCACAATTATGGAATTGCGGAAACAAAGATATTGAATAATATGGATTTCCATGGTCTTATTTAATCATTGACAGATTGAAAAAGAAAGAAAATGAATGACAAATGGATGAGGAGAAAGAAATTAATTTTTTTTTTTAAACGCCGAAATCGAGATGTAAAACTAAAGCCTTTATTTATTTTTTTGCACAGGCCCTACGATTATGGAGCAGAATGCCTTGGGATATTATATCTGCTGAATCAGGGTCTAACTCTCATCTAAAGATCAATGCTATAGAAATACATAAACGAAAGACATACATTCAGTGTAATGCAGTGAACAGCGCAGAGGTGAATAACTAATGCCTAATTTCATGCTAAATAAGTTAAATAAAGTTTAAACATGTGTGCCTGTATCTATCCGTTGGCAGCCCTATGAACCGTACATATGGAAACTATGAAATTTGGCACATTTATTGGGATCCATATGATCTTTGGACTGAAAAGATGTTTGATATTTGCTACGAGAATCACTTTTCTAAAATCGACGTGCCTGTGTTTGTTGGCCTATGTTATGTTTTAGTTTAAAGTGCTAACCATTTTGTCATTCTTTCTAATGTCGCACTTTGGCTATAGGGTTAACCGTAAGCATACATTACTGGTTAAGTTAGCTTAGCATGCTAATTGTTTAGCATGCCAAGTACTGTTGTTGTGTGTTCCTTCTCACATTTAAAGCTCTGCTCAGAATCAGTGCAAATGTGTGTCCTCTGCCAGGCATGGTGTGATAAGCGATGAGGTTACATGTGTGTGGCACATTGTAAAACCTAAATGCGTCTGCTGGTATGGCAGCAGTTCCTTGATTATTACGCAGGAATGAGAATTTTTCATTTTTCATGAGAACTTTTCATTTTCTGTCGGTCTTAGTAAACGATGTAACTATAGAAGAGTTAAGTTTTAAATAGGAAAAATATTGAAACTCTTTGGTCATTTTTTTGAGAGAGATGCTAACGGTCTAATCGGATTCAATGATATATGCTAAGCTATGCCAAAAGTGCTACCGCCAGACCCGGAGATCGGCTGAATGGATTCGAAAACGGTAAAACTGTTTAACTCTAGGGGAGCTGGAAAATGAGCCTATTTACAAAAATATGTTCCTTTAAATTTAACAGCTGACAAATATTCAACCTAATTGATTTGTGAGTCTAACAGAAGGATGGACAAAACCAGTGAAATATCAACTGATTTGATAACTTTTTAGTTTTTTTGTCATATTTCATTACCATTTTCTAAACTATAGCGAACAAACTTTGATAATGAGAGAAATGTTGAAGGTGTCTGAATACATTTTGGTTTGACTATATTTTATCATTTTATCACATTTCTTCCTTCCTTCCTTCCTTCCTTCATCCCTTCCTTCCTTCCTTCATCCCTTCCTTCCTTCATTCCTTGCTTCCTTCCTTCATTCCTTGCTTCCTTCCTTCATCCCTTCCTTCCTCCCTCCCTCCCTTCTGTCTGTCCTTCCTTCCTTCCTTCCTTCCTTCCTTCATCCCTTCCTTCCTTCCTTCCTTCCTTCCTTCCTTCCTTCCTCCCTCCCTCCATTCCGTCCTTCCTTCCTTCCTTCCTTCCTCCCTCCGTTCTGTCCTTCCTTCCTTCCTTCCTTCCTTCCTTCCTTCCTTCCTTCCTTCCTTCCTTCCTTCCTTCCTTCCTTCCTTCCTTCCTTCCTTCCTTCCATCCTTCCTTCCTTCCTTCCTTCCTTCCTTCCTTCCTTTATCCCTTCCTTCCTTCCTTCCTTCTTTCCTTCCTTCCTTCCTTCCTCCCTCTCTATCTCTCCACTTCATTCCTTCCTTCCTTCCTCCCTCCCTCTCTTCCTTCCTTCCTTCCTTCCTTCCTTCCTTCCTTTCTTCCTTCCATCCTTCGACTTGATTTGGGGCTTTTTCAAATCTCTGCAATATTACTGCAGTCATACAGTGGTTGTGAAACAAAGACTCCATTGAGGTTATCAAAGTTATGAGCATGTTATTCCTGCATAATCGTGTATAATCAAACACAGCCACTTGAGCGGCCTCTGAACACCAGGGGAGTCTAATGGCGCATGACAGCTTGATTACAGTGCAGGCAATGGGATATGCTATTATGAATAATGTATCTTAATTATTCTTACTCTTCCTTGTGCTTCCTCCCAGGTGATAACACACACCCAAGAATGCATTCTTATTTATGGAGTCATTATAACAGGCATGCCAGAGTTATATTTGCATGTATCAGTATTCATAGAGCTCTATAAATATGACGGCTTTTGTCAGATAACAGCTCTGCGTCCAATTTAAGGTGTGCATGCTGGCGTGAAGCAACGCTTTTATGTCCTGCCGTTTTCACGGGAGCAGTTTAATGCTGCTTTATCAATTAGACTAATGGCTGACCTGAAGAGAGTGTGCGTGGATCTATAGGAAGATCAGTTGTGTGTGTGTGTGTGTGTGAGGTGTTCGGCATCAGTTGTGTTTACTGCTGCAGTTGAGGCTCCGTTCTGTCCTCAGCTGTCTTCTCTGTCAGCTTGGATTTACATTACTAACACATTATATCACTCCGAGTGCTATGCAGACAGCTGTGTTGGGAGATAATATTTATTTTACTGAACTGCCTCCCTTTCATTGCTTTCACATTTCCACACCCTCATCTTCTCACACTGATGGCTCATTGCAATCTGTCTGTCTGTTGTTTTGCTTTATAGCTGGCGGTCACCAAGACCCCAGAAACCACAGATAACTTCAGCAGTAAAATAAATAAAAAACTTTGTGGACCACCTAATAACCCACATCTGGGGGAAACTACCCATTACTTCAAAACATTACAACAATTGTAAAGGTAGGGTAGGTTTTCGGAGAGGTTAGCGATGCAGGCTATTGAAAACGTGAGATCCCACCCTCCCTTTAGAGCGTTTCCAAAGCGATGCCTCCTTCAAAACACATGAACTCACACAGCAGAGTCTGCAAAGCGTCACGAGAGACGGCATTACATTTCCTCATGTCTCAAAGCAGATAATATTACTGTCACAGTGTCTGGTTTGTGTTTCCCCGGGTATCCACTTGAGGTCCTCGTCCCCCACGGTGTCTGTCACATTATGAACTGCATTCCCCACAATCCTTGTCTGCACTAATCACTGTTCATTGCACTCAGCTGTTCCCCGTCATCATTGTTCCCAGCTGTTCCCTGAGTCATTGTAAGTTCTGTGTGCATATATACCCTGTCTGTTTTAGTGTCTGTCACGGAGTCCTTGTATATTATCACACCACTTCCGAGTTCTGCTTTGTTGCCCGTTTTGTATTGTTTTATGTTTTTGGATTGCTTCTCTGGTTTTGACCCCTGCCTGGACTGTTTACGAGTACGGATAACCCTATTAAACTGCGAATGGATCTAACCCCTGCTTCCAGTGTGTGGTTCGTGACAGAAGGACTCCGTCATGAATAGATCCAGCGGTAAGGGTTTTCATGGCTCTTCCCCAGCCATCAAGAGGGGAAGTTCGAAGGAGGTTCCACCGCTGATTAACATTTTTCAATGTTTTGCGCTATGGGCCCATCAAACGGAGGAGATCATGGCGACCAAATCCCCTGAGCCTCCTTCAGTCAGGCAGGAATCTTTTGAGGGAACCCGCCTGGCCAAGTTTTCTGGGACCCGTGGAGGCCGCAGGGGAGGAGGTACTAGAGGCGACTTCCAGCACCACTCTCCGCCTCAGTCTCTCCTCCACCCTGGGCCGGTGATGCTCGACCCAGAGCTCCCTTCACCGTTGTTCCTGTCCCGCCCGGAGCCTACTCCTCGCCATCAAACACGGTGGAGGAGGAGGAAGACTTCCTGCCTCCTTAATGACCCAGAGACCGTCCCTGAGCAGATCGCTGTCGTCCCAGTGGCCGTGCCGGTGCAGCCCGCTGTCGTCCCGAAGGCCGTCCCCTCTGAGCAGCCCGCTGTCGTCCCGGAGGCCGTCCCCTCCGAGCAGCCCGCTGTCATCCCTGAGATTGTCTCGGAGCCACCCACCATCAGTCCTGCCATGGTCAAGAGAGCGATCTTCCTCTTTTATGCAGTGGCGGTACTGCATGCGTGGAGGAGGCACAGGATGTCTGCCGATCCAGAGACTGTCCACGTCAGGTCTGCCGTTCCAGAGACTGTCCACGTCACGTCTGCCGTTCCAGAGACTGTCCACGTCACGTCTGCCGATGCAGAGACGGTTCCTGTGCCGGAGGCTGTTCCCGTCAGTCCTGCCACGGCCAAGAGGGCAGTCTTCACCTTTTACACAGTTGCTGTCCTGCGTGCCTGGGCTGCACACACCACCAAGATGGCAGCCTCCAGTCTGGTTGGAACCCCGGACACTGTGCTTCAGCCGGTGTTCCTGAGCCGGTGTCTGTTCCTGAGCCTGAGCCGGTGTCTGTTCCTGAGCCGGTGTCTGTTCCTGAGCCTGAGCCGGTGTCTGTTCCTGAGCCTGAGCCGGTGTCTGTTCCTGAGCCGGTGCCTTGTATATTATCACACCACTTCCGAGTTCTGCTTTGTTGCCCGTTTTGTATTGTTTTTGGATTGCTTCTCTGGTTTTGACCCCTGCCTGGACTGTTTACGAGTACGGATAACCCTATTAAACTGTGAATGGATCTAACCCCTGCCTCCCGTGTGTGGTTTGTGACAATTACACTAATAATGATTGTGCACTGCTTATAGGGCACTGACCTGTACCACCTGACTACTTTTTATTTACAAGCCTGGATCATTATTGCTGTGATTATTGAGTTTCTGTTATATGTTTGGCAACAGTTCTTCTAACCCTAACTGATGGACTGTGTAGCTTTTCATTTCTTAACCCCTTAAGCGGCACCCCCCTTTTTTTAATAGACATGAAAATGCACATTCCGAACTTAAATGGTTATAATTCAAGAATGCTTTGGAAGATAGATGTAAGACATATAGTAGATTTTTTTAGAAGTGAAATAAATTAAGAAAGTTAAACAGGAAAAAAGTTATAGAAGTTTGAGTTTATGAAAATGTCCAATGTTAAAACTTGTATTATTCATATTTTATATAAAATATATATTTTCAAAACCTGGACGACTCTAAAAAGGCAAAAAAAAATCAAAGCTAAAAATCTGAACAAGTTGTGTTTCAAATTTTAGGTTGATATCTCAAAAAATAAGCTTTCAGTGAGATTTTGTTTGGGTGCAGTACCAATCTTTTCCACTAGTTGATATTACTGCCCATATAAGGGCGCCTCCAGTTCCATATAGTTGTTTGAGTGATCTGAACCATTATTTAAAAAATTTCATACAATTTATGAAGTAGACATCCTATTCAGAAGTAGTATTGGAAGTTTGACAGATTTTGAAATGAATTCAACCTCTAAGAAACACAAAGAAGAACACGTATGTGCATTATAGCTCGCTGCCACATCACAAATGGTGAATCTATTATTTTTTTCTTTATATTTCAAAACTATTTTCAGACCTTTTTTTTCTAAAAGAATTGAATGGATTGCTATCTTTTGAACTCTTGGCATGAAAACAAACTGAGGTTTCTACCATTCTTTCATGATTTTTCATGTTCATCACTATTATAAAATAAAGGTCTGAACACGCCTTAGGAGTATGAAAATATTCTTGTTGCAAATTGATAAAGTACGGCTCCTCTGTAATTTATTTTGAAAGTCACCAAATA
>JARPMJ010003109.1:0-99886 GCA_033366665.1 Phoxinus dragarum
TGTTTGTACACTCTCAAGTTCAAATCCTCCCGTGTTAATCTACTAACTCTCTGCTTTGTCCGACAAAATGGCGGATGGCGAAGTATGATTGGTAAGATCACCTGTCAATCAAACTCCCTGCGAAGGGTCAATTCTTCAGTGTTAGCTCCCTATTCTTACTGCACTTCTACAATATTTAATTTATATATCCAGAGGAATTTTAGAAGCAAAACTGATACTTAAATGAAGCTTGAAGAACATTAGAGAACATTACAATCTTCTTTTGGGTTTGAGCCTGATGTTTTTTTTCTACAAGGAGACCTAGTAAGGTGGAGGTTCACACAACTGACCTTGTGTACAGCATGTGCTCTGTACGCCCTCTCGCCTCTCTATACGGTACACAGGAACAAGATGATGCTTTAGGAGAGACATCTCAGCGTAATGAGAGCTGATACACTTTTATTTACTCCACTCTTTCACACACTCTGAGCTAATCTGATTGAGGTTTGTTAGTTGCGCACACACAGACAGCAGCACTCTGATTTAATGAGCTGTTGTGTGTGTGTGTGTGTGTGTGTGTGTGTGTGTGTGTGTGTGTGTGTGTGTGTGTGTGTGTGTGTGTGTGTGTGTGTGTGTGTGTGTGTGTGTGTGTGTGTGTGTGGTGTGTGTGTGTGTGTGTGTGTGTGTGTGTGTGTGTGTGTGTGTGTGTGTGTGGCTTGCTTTCACCTATGAGCCAGAGGGTGATGTCAGCAGCATCTTCTGTGACTCATCCCGCCTGCCCTGGTGTTTGTGCATCAAAGCTGTACATATCTGACCTCTGACCTGAAAGTGCTGGACACAGCTTTCTGCCTTCTCAGCACACTGTGTGTGTGTGTGCGCCTACTTAACTATATTTTGGGGACAAACAGTAGTGACCGAAATCTCCAAAAAACCTCCCTTTAAGGATGTCCTCATTTGTACATCTGGTATAAATATAAAGTAACGTTTTTTTTTTAAGTAATTAACGTTTTTTTTTTTTATGTAAAAATACATTTGTGTTATGTGTAGGGGGATAGAATACAGTTTGTACAGTATAAAACTATTACGACTATGGTATGTCCCCATTTAGGTGTGTGTGTGTGCGCGTGTGTTCTGTTTAGTCAAATAAACATCAGCTCCACATGACAACATCAATCCTTTGTTGACAGTCATGAGATTTACTGTGTGTCACAGCTGGACTGTGACTCTACTTTCTTCTGGAAACAAACTTTGTTGCATTATTTTCCGGTTATCTCTGTAAAGCTGCTTAGAAACAATCTGTATTGTAAAAAGCGATATATACATTTTTGACTGTGGGTGTGTTTGCATTGTAATGACCGGTACACGTTGTATGATTTTGCCCTGTCTCAGATGAAAGATGACCAATCGTGCTGATTTCTGTGGTCGTGGCTCCTGAACAGTTGGTCGTACATTTTACAGTGAGAAAAGTTTCACAGTCTGCCATTGTCATGGTCTTGCAACCAAGCCTGTGATAATTGTCTGACAGTGTCAGAAATTTAGCATGATCATCTCAGTATTATGTCTACTGGCTAGCCAATAAAAATACAACGTGAAATGGCATATTGATCAACGCGACATGGTGCTAAACTTAAAACTACTTACCTCAAGCTCCATTTGCAGAATTGGTAAGCCAAGTTTGCCTCTTTTCTCTAGCCATGACCGCGTCCATATTCTCCTCTTTTTCTCAGCACACATAAAAACCACGATTGCCAAAGTATGATTCATCTTGCTCTATTTGTTTACCACTAGCGCATGCTGATGACGTTTTTATTCTTCTATACTATACCTTGCGTCGTTGCCTACAGATCAATAGGTGTCATCATCGTACAGTCTACATGCATGTTGTACAGTGTGATTTGTAATGAACTTATAGGATTGTGAAATAGGCATAAAGTTGCATAAAGGCTTCTACTGTAAGCCGTGTAGCTTTTGAAGTTGTATTCTTTGTATTGAGTCAAGAAGTCAGTATATGCTATATGAATTCACAGATCTTGATCTTTGGTTCACAGTGAAAAACAAAATACGCTTGTGTTTCTGCTCTCCCCACAAACTGTAAATGGCTTATGGTTAAGATAATGAATTATATTGTGTGATTGAAGAAAAGTTTCAGTTAGTTCCAGTAGGACACCCATTACTCTTGGAGAAATCCCAATAACACATCATTGCATATTGCTTCATTTTTTTTTTTTTTTTGTGGTGCCACAGAGAATTAGCAATTTAGTTAAACTTCTGGCAAGCTTTGTAAATAAAACTACTCTTTATTATTAGTAATCAAAATGTGCAGCAATTAAATTTTAATGTCAACATTCACAATTACAGTTTATGATTAATAAGAAGCAACTTATGCCATGATTCTCTAATTGACCAACACTGCAAAGTCAAGGACACAAATAAGTTTCCCACTGGTAATTATGACATTTGTGGTGGCGTTCATGGGCACTCATCTCATAAATAGGACAATTCCAACATGATTGGGAGAGAGTATTGAATGCATAGTATTCGTGCATGTATCAACACTCACAAACACACAATTACTTGGATCTTTGACTAGGAGCTGGATAGACCTCGCTGTATTGCTTTTAAAATAAACAAAAATCTTTGACAGCCCCCTCCACTCTTGCCCTTTATATAAACCATGCCGGGATCTCCATGGGACCCTTCATGCTCTTGTGAAGCACCATGAATTATGTAATGCCACGTGCAAAGTGTTGTTGTGCTGTTGATGTTTGCGCACCAGGGAAATGTAATGTAGGTCTGGCATGTCTTTCTTGGAGTGATCGATAAAGTGCCTCTCATTAGACCGGGGTTTTACCTACCGTATTTTCCGGACTATAAGTCGCCACTTTTTTTGTTTGACTGGTCCTGCGACTGGTCCTGCTTCCTGCGAGGTGCAACTTATATATCAAAATTAATTCATACTGACTGAGATGAACCAAGAGAAAACATTACCGTCTACAGCCACGAGAGGGCGCTCTAGTTAGCGGAGTTGTTCAGAAGCGACACCGAGGAAGAACTCAGTGGATTCAGTGTTGAGGAATGAGATCGGGAGCTTGGTGAACTTGCTTACCGGTAACTTGTTGGACTCGCTGGCTAATGTTAATTTAGCCTATTCAGCCTCCCAGGTATATGTTCTTTATGCTATTGTGCAGCTAAATAACTTGCCTTTACAGATTAAATGTTTGTTCCTGGTCTTGGATTTTGTGAAATACATTTCTAAATAAATGCGACTTATATGTTTTTTTTTCCTTTTCATGCCGCATTTTTTGACTAGTGCGACTTATACTAAAATACGGTAAGTAAATATTGGGTATTCACCTTACAGAGGCTATATTGCTGCTAATTGCATGTAATTGAATGCTCGTAATGCTAGACTCTTTTCCAGAATAAGTTGCGACAGGTTGTTCAGAACTTGCAGTGTGTTGGCACAATTCCAAGCTCATGTGACCGCCTAGATTTAATGCCACTCACAGTGTCTGAATTGTAGATGTGTAAAGGATTCCACTGGAGACAAGTTGTAGAAAGAACCCAAGTGCAGTTTATTACGAACAAGATCAAACATGAAACAAAAACATGGCGTTTGGCATGGCAAGACAAAAAAAACCGAGAACTTGAATTCACACAACAGTGGTCACAGGAAAACAATACTTGACAAAGCACATGGCAAACAAGAGGGTTTAAATATACACAAGACCTAATGACAAGACAAGGACACCTGTGAACAATGAAACAATCAACCAATGACACATCAGACAAGGGAACACATGGCAGGATCACATGACTAACAGGGAAATCACATGACAGGAGACAGAAACATGACAATGAAAAAAACCAAAACATTACAAGATGTTAGCCAATCATAACAGAGACTATTTACATAAACAAAAAATGCCAGTTTAATAGGTTGAACAGAGAAATAGTCACGAAAAAGGAAATTACAACTTTTTGGTGTGAGAAATCAACTAGACTGAGTGCGGGGACTGAGATTATTGTTATATGTCCACATGACTAACTCCCGAAACTGCAATGATTGATTGACATTTTTTTTGTAGGCTTGTTCTTGTTCGCTGTT
Organism: Phoxinus dragarum; assembly: GCA_033366665.1. Lineage (NCBI taxonomy): Eukaryota > Metazoa > Chordata > Actinopteri > Cypriniformes > Leuciscidae > Phoxinus > Phoxinus dragarum. The sequence continues at coordinate 4,088 of JARPMJ010003109.1, forward strand.
CGGCTCTGACAGGCAGGGCTATATTTGAATTCAGAGCCATCGCAAGAGCCTCGCACCAAAATAAAGTGACAGCTGACTTGATGAACTTTAAAACTATTGGCTTTACATCATGTTTTTGTCCTTCGAAAGACTATAATGGCTACAATACAGAGCTAATAGTGAGACCTGTGTATCATGATGCTGTATTATTCTGCTTGGTAAAATGTATTATGCAGTACAAACTTACAATTTGTCGCTGTCGGGCAGAAACCTTGCGTATCTAAAACCTCTACTTTTCAGGAAATGGAAAAAACTCTTTTTTTTTTTTTATAATTAAACACTGTGTTGTCAAAGTTGATATTGTGGCTTTATATATGGTCAGACACTTGCATATGTCATTATATAATTAAACATTAGACCAAAATCAAGTGGAGGTTTTTGACCAGCGAATGTCGTGTTTTGTCCCGTCAGTAACGTCCGCATATAACGCAGTAAGTGCATCGCATTATGTTTTCATCAATTTACAGATTATAACGTTTATTGGAGCTATGTGGGCACTCAGTTTTGTTTTGTTTTGTTTTTCGTTTGGCCAAAATCTCATGTTATTAAAGACGAAAGTGCGACACAGGTTATTTAAGGACTTGCTATGAGGACTTATATGACTCGACGACAAATGCTAAACTCTCCGCTCCTCAAATACACAGTGTATTTAATGCATAAACCTTTATTTTTATATAGTGTTTATTGAGTAAAGAAAACGCTGAAGAACCTGTTCTTTTTTTTAACCTTGCATTGCAAACAAGCAGAGATGGTCCAAATGTACAATATGCTCCACTTCTTTTAAGCATGAGTTAGTTTTAGTCACAAGCTCTTTTTAATAAATTTCATTGGTGAAATATTTGCAAACCCTACGGACCGAAGTACTGTAAATGGTGACCAATAGTAATGAATTATGAAAAAAAATGTGAATTCTTACCATTCATGTCAGAGCACGGCATCCTACGTCAAGTTCGTAGAGAACTTTTAATTGGTGCATTTTAAATTACAATTTTGGCCACCTCTGAAATGGGTCAAACCATAGATATTACTTGAAGTTCAAGTAAAAGCGCAATAAACCCGCGCTCATTCAACGACGTGCATTAATTGCATGGATAGAGAAGGAACATAATTTTGGCTATTTCTGAAACTGATGTGCACCATTTAGTTGATTAATAAAGTTTATCCCCGGTTTATCTGTCAGTAAGATGTGCATGAAAGTTGCGTTCATTACTATTGCACACCCTACCACCGCCCCTTGGGACAGCCCTGATTGAATTCATACCTAACATTTCTCTGCAGGCCTCGAATGCTAGCAACCCTTGGAAATGTAATGAAATTTGGTGTTCAGCAGAGATTGTTTGCTCAGTTTCCGGATGCCCTCAGCAGACACGACTTCCATCGCAATATTTCGAGGTATTCATTTTCTCCAGACGTTCTCTCCTAGATGCTGCTGATGTGAGAACAGAGGGAATTAGCTGCAAACTTCCACACACACACCCCCACAGAACAAGGACATGACGACCACGGAAAATCCGCGGAGAGTGTAAAAGGAGGGAAAACGATCACAGCAACTCATGAGGAGACGGATTGAACTGTGACTGAAGAAATGTGGCACTGACGTGACAATCTCCTCGAGGGACTTGCTCACGTCCTCTGTCACCAATCTACTACAGGTAGTAAAATGAGTGTGTGTTTATGGATGTGTGAATATAAACGTGTTGGTGTTTTGTTGGTTATGTAAAAGTGAAGTGGACAATGTGCAAAGAGAGTCATTCTTCTTTCTCTCATCTTACTCTGTAATCTCGTTTATTGGTGATAAGATCAGCCCCCCTCCTCTTCTTCATGTGTTCTTCCATAGATGAGCCACGTGTCGTGAATATAGATACCACAGCGCCATCTGTTGAAAAATATATGCAACTGCATTTAATGCCATCCAAATGTCCACTAAGAAAATTAATGTTTTTATAACACTTTTTTAAAAAATTAAACCTTCACATGGGAAAAAATATATTAACTTTTCAATGAATGATAATGTGCGGTCAGCCAATAATTATTGCAAAATAAACCTTTTGTGTGCTCATCCTGAAGGGGTTTATTTTGCAATAATGACCACCTGACTGTGTCCTATCCTTCTTATTAAATGGCCACTTGGCAAATAAATGTAAAAAAAGGTCATGCAATATTGATTTGAGAGGGAATTGTTTTATCGAGACAGGAGTGATTATGTTTGTATACATACTGTTTATATATTAGGTTTTCACGGCTGGTAAGAAATATTTCTGGCTTGTAAATATTCTTGATTCACTTTCCATTGGCAGACATGACAAAAGTTAATTTTCTACCATGCTCACACACATCTGACCATCCCACTGTGCTCATAAGATGTGGTGGTTTTGTCATTGGCAATGAAAAGCGTCACCTTAAATCCTTCTTGATCAATTCCTGTAGTAAATTGGGGGTTAGTGAAACAGAGCCGCTCAACCGTCCTCCGCTGCGTGGCACATGTGATTATCTGCTCCTTAGCACATTTAAATCATTGATCGACACTTGGCCACGGTCACAGTGTCAGTGCAAGAGTGACGGGCAGATCAATTTTTATTCCACCCACTGGATGTTTGACTGGGTTTTGACGGGAGACTCTTCGGCTCCTCATCCAGTTTTAATCAGGAGCTTTTGTGTGGTGATTCAAAGGATCAATAGACAGCCGCCCAGGGAACCGATGTCTGCTCCGCGACAGTAAAAAATAGAGGCTGATTTTGTTGCCGGTACTTTCCGAAGCCTCTTTTTTTGATTTGCGAGACTTTCTTTGAGCCGGGGTCCCTCTTCCTGTGAAATCTCTTCACGCAGCAGTGGATTTTCTGACAGATGATAATCAACGCTGAGCCTCTAAGATGCACAGAGAAGAAGCTGTATAAATTCTTAGCTGTGAAGGGATCTGCCACGCATTCATTGGACCCTCAAGGTGCTGTAAATATTGCCTGCCTCAAAAAAATAAACAAAAAAAAAAAGATGAAGAGAAATGAGCGCAATATAGTGCATGTTACTTATAACCCACTGAATCCTCTTAAATATTAACCAGCCCTACAGTATACCCCAAACATCACCATCCTTAAGTACCAAACGTCACAGAGGAATAGAATCACATTAAACAAATCAATGCATCCACTGCACATTTTACATTCAACAGTTTATTTCTGCTAACTTAAGTGCACAATAGTCCAATGATTTGCTTCAGGGCCTGCAGAACACAGTACCAGAATTAATATCATACATGCATACAGTAAATTAAAAGAATCAGTTGTCAGTTCACCTTTTCATGCATAATTACATTCTGTACACACACACACACACAGTTCAGTAATTAACAGGAATGACAACTGAATTAACTCCCCAAAAATGCAGGTAGTGACTATCACATTTACAAATATTGTAGAATTGCGTGATATAAAGTTGCAATTGCGAGAAAAAAAGTCTGAATTGTGAGTATTATATCGCGCAATTCTGACTTTATAACACTCAATTGCTACTCTATATCACACACTTCTGACTTTATAACATTCAATTGCTACATTATATCACACAATTCTGACTTTATAACATTCAATTGCTACTTTATATCACACAATTCTGACTTTATAACACTCAATTGCTACTTAATATCATAAATAAATAAATATCACCGCAATTCTGAGAAATACGGTCAGAATTGCAAGATGTAAACTGTCGTAAAAGTCGCAATTGTATTTTAAAATGTTTTATTTTGTGGCAGAAACAAGCTTCCATTGAGACACCAGAGCATTGATATGGTCACTGTGTTGTCAATCATTGCAGTTTCGGGAGTGAGTCGTATTCAGCACACACACGTGACGGACCGAATTTAGGGGGTTCACTCCTGCAACTTTACAGAGTGAACAAATGTTCTTTTGAATTGCTCTCAATTTGCAGCAAGGATCATGTCGTAAGCACAAAACATTTTTTATCCATCTTCCAAATGAACTTTTGCGATTTTTGGGTCATATTTCTTGTGTAGTTTTTGTCACACAACCTTTCCATGTTACCATCAGCCCAACTGACAGATTAATTTTGAATTTCAATTATAGACACTCAACCTTTGATGTTGACAACACATGATATGGTAAGAGTTTTTCACTATGCTTAGTATGAGATTATACAGTTAGTTGTATTTGATCATTTCAGTTGTATTTGAACCTGCAACCTTTTTCTGGGTTGCGACCCCACTGATACAGTGTGCATGCAGTGCAGGAGTGAGGGTTGTATTTCAAAGGCAGTTTGGACATGGTTGAAGTGGCTCATGCATTAGACTGCCTGCCTGAGATATAGGGAGAACTGTCCATCAGTGAGGCCCCCTGTAGGGCGTCCCTTCTAAGTGCCTGTAGTGAGTGGCATGTTGAATCCCTGGATGGCTAGCACACTGCAGCAAAGCTTAATGCCTCGATGTCAGTCTTGCACTAAAAGAGCTCTATTCTTAGCATGTATTTCCATCAGTGCATCAACAAAAAAAGGGAAGGCCTCTTTTAAAGAGTAGATAAAAGTTTTAAACGTTGGTTCGGGTGCCTCCAGAGGTTATCACTGTCAATGGTGGGATTACATGGATAGTGCTCGGTTATATATGGCAAGGCCACAGTATTTTATGATGCATAAAATCATGCATGTCTAGAGCATTGCATCAGCACTTTCACTCTGGTATTTCTAAACTTCATTTTCTAAATAAATTGTGAGTTGTATTTGCCAGTGGGTGTTGTACTGGGTTGCCAGGGTGTCGCTATGCGGTTGAGAAGGTGTTGTGAGTGTAGATGTTTTTTTTTATAATGTTGCTATGTGGTTGCTAGGTGCTCTTAGAGGGTTCATAGTAATATTATGAGTTAAAGTCCCTATGAAATCAAAATTAAAAATTTTTTTGGCTTTTAGTATAAATATGTTAGCCCTACTTTTATCTATAAGCTAGTGCTCTCCAAAACAATGAGAAAATTCGCATTTAGAAGATATAAGTGTTTAAAACTTAGTCTCTCACTTCCACCAATATGGATCAATGATATTGATGACATCACTCTGCACTTCAGCTTCTTAATAGATTTTCTGTCCAATCAAATGCTCTCTAGATTCTGAAGCTCCGCCCCCTACATTATAAATGAAGCTGCGGCTGAAATCGGTCACTTGTTCACATATTTACTATTTTCTACATGGTGAATGGCACATGGTACACTATATAGGGGAACAGGGAACGATTCAGACACACTGTAAACCCTACACACTCAAAATAATTAATTGGTTTGAGTAGGACAAACTTAAATTGAAGTAATTAGTTCAGTCAAATTAACTTTTATGAGTATTTAGCACTTTCTTTTTCTTTCAAGTTCACAGAACTGACATATTTTAAGTAAACTGAACTGTTTTATGAAATTATTTATTTTAATTTTGACGAAGTTTTAACTGAAATGGCTGGGATGTCTATTTCCCAGCATGCTTTGCCGATGGCACTCGAAAGGGAGAGTAAATGCTACAATTAAGTGTAATATAATGGTTTTTTTTGTGCAAGATTAATGTTAAGTGGGAGATTTAGTTGTGATTAATGAGTTTTGTTATGCTAATTTAGAAGAATTTCTGTAATGTTGGTTTTAGGATAGTTACATCATGGTGACGAGTGGAGCATGAGATTGATTTGAGAGCAATTAATACCTTTATATTGTTGCACTCATAATGCAAGTACTTCTGTATAACATAACTATTGCTAATATGTTAGCAAATATGTATGTTAGCAGATTAGCTTGTTAAAGCTTACTAAGTTTATACTAATAAAAGTGTTCACATTGAGATTACATGAAGTTTAAAGTTAATTGTATGAAATAGTGTACTCAAACATTTAAAGTTAAGTACAATGAAAATGTATAAGTAGAAAATAAAAGTTCTGCTTACTTAAACTTTGAATCTCATAACTAAAAAAAAAAATGGATTGACTTTAATGTTTTGAGTTCTACCAACTAAAATATGTTTTCCATTGGGGAGATTGAAGTCTGTTTGACGTTAGTGTCACGTAAACCGCCGCGGTCCAGAGACACGGCACACAGAGTGGATCAATGTGAATCGAGTCGCCGCAGACCAGAAAACGTATTGGCTATTTTAAAAAGGGGGAGGAGCTGTTCAATATGCCCCGCCTTCACATAAAGTTATCAAATGACTTCAGAAGACAATCAACAGAATGCTTCGTTCAACAGTGAGCATCAAAAACCAGTCGAGGAAACATGTAGATGTTCTCTAATAAGCTGAGACAGGACACTAACTCAAAGCTTGATTCCAATTGACAGTCTTACTCCTATTCATTTCATATTGATTATTTATTTTGCGGAGTGCTGTAAAAAAAAATATAATTTTTCAATGCCGACGGCCATTACCTTGAATATCTTCTAAACTCAAGGCTAAGCTTTTTTTTTCCTGTCAACTGTCTTCTGTTCGTTTAGTTTCATTTTTAAAAACGTGTAATACATTTTTTTATTGATTTTTCTAAATGTACAAGCTCATTTCTGAAGGCTGTAAACACGCAAACAAAACACAAATCACAGTCAATCAATATCCTTATACAAACCTTGTCTGAGGGCACAAAACAGACAGATGGGAGTCGCTCTGCTGAGGTAAATTATCCTTTGAACATGAACGTCTTGAATGAAAGGAAACGGAAAGCTCTGAAAAAGGCTCCCGCTGGGAATAGGTCTTATAATTGACAAGAGGCCGTAAAAAAAGGGGGTTTTTGTTATCTGGAACGTATTGAGCAGGGCAATGCTCTACCTTATTAAGGAATGGTTTGACATTAAGATTGAGTGTCTGGGAATGAATTTGTGTGGGACTGGAGAAAACCCTTTGATTGTCTGATCCACTGAAGTTAAATTTGTTGCTGCTGAAGCCTAGACAAAATGAGATCACGCGTGAGTAGATGAAGAGAGAAAAGAGTGATGGAGCGCTAGCGACTCAATTAGCTTATCGATCTACCGGCCAGATGCTAAAATGAGGCATGTGGCTTTAACAAGTCTTTTTTTCTCAGTGATGAGGATCCAAAACAACAGTCTTCATCTTTCTTATTGGAAGTTAAGAAAAATCTCTCTCAAAGATGACTCAGGGAGCATTTTGATCCAGGTTTTGTAAAACACCACAATTTATCAACTTAACGCATGTCACTGCAAATCTGGTTTCACTTGAAATGAGTCGCAATACAGCAGGAAAACAGGATTCTTTGAAATCTCTTACTTTAAGCCTGGTTCACACGGGACGATTTAAAAATTGTCGGCCGATTTTCCAAACCTGAGAGACCCCCACACAACGGCGATAAAAAATGACGGGTCTAACAGTTTTGGTCGTACAGTGTGTGGTGTGCAACCACACGGCAAGATCAACACATCACACACGAACCGATTTGACTTCCGAGCATTCCCAGGTCAGACGGGAAATCTTGCAAAATCCCTCGAGATCAAACGTGACTTCAGAGTAAACAATCATGGCGGACGAAGAGGATGCATTAGCGATAGTTTGTTTTTAACCGAAAAAAAAAAAACGTTATCCTCCATCTCCGACAGTCCACCGGAGTTTCTGGTGCGCCATGCCGGCGGGCTGTTTTGATTTTGTTTCCCGGTGCTTCCTCGCTGCCTCGTCACCCTCGCTTTCTGATTGGCTACACGCCACAGGCTGAGTGCTCGTTTGTCCCCGGGGTACACCACACACACAAGGAGACATCGGGCCAAAAAAATCCAACATGTTGGATATCCCCGATTTGAGATCGGAGCGGTCCCGACGTCCTTCCGAGCAGACGAGAGCAGTCTTACTCTTAACACACCACAGAAATATCTGATCAGATTATTTTACGATAATCGGAGCATCCTTAAGATTGTCGGAAGGGGTGAATTCGGGTCTAAAATCGGCCTAATTATCCTGCTGTGTGAACCAGCCTTTAGTCTGAAATGCGGGCATATATTTGACCCTGGACCACAAAACCAGTCACGTGGGTAAATTTTTGGAAATGAGATGTATATGTCATCTGAAAGCTGAATAAATAAGCTTTCCATTGATGTATGGTCTGTTAGGATATGACAATATTTGGCCGATATACAACTATTGAAAATCTGGAATCTGAGGTGCAAAAAAATCTAAACATCGAGAAAATCTACTTTTAAAGTTGTGCATTTATGTTCACGATTGTGCTGCATTCACTCACAAAAATACATGTTTTATATATTTATGGTAGGAAATTTTCCAAATATCTTCATGGAATAATTTTGGCATAAAAGAAAACATCTATAATTTTGACCCATACAATGTATTGTTGGCTATATACCACAAATATGCCAGTGTGACTCGTGATCCAGGGCCACATATGGATATGTGATTCATATTTAGCATGAGTCTTCATTGCATGTGGATTTTTGCTTGCCCTTTACATGCACTTATGAGACATTCACAGTGCTTTAACCCAACAATGATTAAGATGGCATCTAATTGTTCCAATCTACCACTTTACAGACCAGTTCTGATGACATCTTTGAGCTCCGATGGATCCAAAATGACCTCTTTTTCTTATTTTAGTTGTGTGCCTTTTGTATATGATTAAGCACAGATGCATGGTTGGGTTAATAACACCTTGGCATTTCAGATAAAGAAAATGAACAGTATCTTCCAGTTAATTGCTTTTCCTCTGTCCAGCAAGTGTCCATTTAAAAAACTGAATTTAGACATGTTGAAGACCTATAAGTTATTTGATATTATTATGCTATTATGTAATTCAGCACAAATCTATGTTTAGGAGGAGGATTTTTCTAAAGCTGTCTCAGCATGACAGAGTTTAGTTTGTGACAACCTCTTACAGTGCTTGCATTATATTGTTGTCTTTCACTGCTTATTATAATTCATACTCAGAGTAGAACTGAAGTGGCATATTCATTACAAGTCATTAAATCATTTTAAAATGCACTTGCATTGTTTTACTACTTTTTTTTTTTGCCAAAAAAATAATGTTTTTCCAGATTTCTTAAAAATAGTGTTAAAATCTTGTCTTGTTATCGTGAAACCAATCGTGTATCAGCTAAGTGTATCATCACACCCCTGATTATATAAAAAATAACATAAAAACATCAATGGCTATATCAGAATATCAATTTGATGTCACATTGAAAAAGTTATTCGTTTTTAGTCACTAATTAAAAGTTATCAGTCAAATTCAAACCCTTGACTTATGACATCAATACTTGTCCTAGTTCACTTTCTGCTCCTCAAACATGTAACACCCACGGTGGGATTCGATGCGTTTCCAATGTGTTTTTATCACCGTAGACAGTTTTCCAAAATTACAATGTCCCTTTTCATCTTATTAACTTATGTAACGATTTAGTCACTGCAGGCAAGTTGTAGTGAGAGCCCAAATGCAATTTAGTAACAAAATGTGATCAAACATAAAACAAAGGCATGAAACAGGAAAACAAGAACATCGACATGAAACATTCAATACTCAACAAAGACACAGGGGCAAACATGAGGGCTTAAATACACAGGCCAGGAACACCTGTGAACAATGATCAGACGATTAACCAATGACAAGACACATGGCAGGATCACATGAACAAGAAACAAAACCCAAAACATGTCAAACTGATATTTTGCAATATTTCCTTCCCCTGCTTTTCCTTTCATTCTTTCCCTTTATCATTTCTCCAGTTCTCGGCCAGCATCCCTCAGCACGGCCAGTGGTGATGAATTATTGTTTGCTCGCCTTGTGAAACTGCTAATTCATCTGTGTGGTCAGGCTTTGGTGTGTTATGATGCAATGCTTAAGATGCATCATCAATTCAGTCTCTAATGCGCTCAAACGCCTCTGCGCGGCCCTTCCAGTGAATGCACAATACCCGCAGGAACAACAGGCAGGCCACACAGCAAACAAAAGCTGTCCTCCTCCGTTTCAAACCGTCTGTAGTGTTGTCTTCCCAGATGCTTTTTCTTTTGCAAAGAGCTGATGGACATTTCCAATGTGCAGTGCCACAAACATTTGAAGATAACTCTGGCCAAGTTCACACTGCAACAGAATACGGTTGTCAGCTGTCTCTTGCAATGCTTTGCGCAACAAAAGCCCTATTCTCACGCGATTAGCATTACCTCGTGACCTCTAGTTATTTGTAATAATTTACCCTTCGCAGGGAGCTTGATTGACAGGTGGTCTGACCAGTCATACTTCGCCATCCGCCATTTTGTCCAACAAAGTAGTCAGGAGAGTTAGTAGATTAACATGGGAGGAGAAGCGGAGTGTCCTGACGCCTTTCCGCGGTTTAAAACAACATTCCTTCTGATGTTCATTCATGTTTATTTGATGCTATAAATGAACTAGAAGGAAGAGATGATCGGTTCACGAGCGGCTTTAACTGGCGACACAGCGATCTGACAGACACATTAAAGAGCCACAAAACGCTATTTATTGTTTAAATTTATTTTTAAAAATGACCAAATTTGAAAGAACTTTGCTTAATATGTTTAATATCTAAAGTAGCTAATCTGGTCTGTCCTGTCTGTCAGTGTGTTGTCAGTCTCCTCTCTGCTCCACGATGTATTTTTCACTGCGTGAGAACATGGTGTGTGTGTGAGAGCAGCGTAGCTTGTCGGACATAGCGACAGTAACTAAGGGGGGCGGGTCTTTGGGAACCTTAATCCCATGCCAATCCAGCCCGGTCTCACCCCAAAACGTCATATACTGACGGGTCTTGACCATACGTCAACATACGACGAAAAGGGTACCCCTATAACGTCAATATGAGACGCAGACATAAGCGCACCAGCAGCGCCTCCTAGCGGTACCCTAACGCATACCTAAACCCAACCATACCCGAATCGTCACACATGGACGTTAAAGGGTACCCTTTTCGTCATATGTTGCCGTATGGTCAAGACCCGTCAGTATGTGACGTTTTGGGGTGAGACTGTGTTAGCCAATCGGCCATGTCTGTAATTTGTGAAGTAAAAATTCCCCTGCAAATGTCCTACCATATTTCTCCGAACTCAGAGGTCCTGTCATATTAGTCCCTGTGAATCGGCATATCTGTGATTTGGCGGGGTCGTATATAATTTTTCATGTTTTTTTGTTTCCTGTGTACTTTTTTTTTTATCAATCTTTCATGAAGAATGGAGTCTGCGTTGGAGTGTTTTGATAGTATTTTGGGCGCTGGGTCATATCGCTATACACCATACAACTATAAAATTTGCAGAAAGAGAAATCTGAAAACCATCAGAAGAATGATAAAAGAATGCTTAGATGGAGATTAGAGATGTGACAGGGATAATATTCTCCCACCGGTTAATTGACTTGTGACAACAACGATTAATCGCAACTAATCGTTTGCAGAACAAAAGTTTTTACATCATATATGTGTGTGTACTGTGTAAAATAATGATGTATTTTTAAATACACACACATGCATGTATATATTAAAAAAATATTTACATGTTTATATAATTTTTTTTATTTAAATATAATTTATATTATATATAATTATAAATGCTTAATATATAAATATAGTTTTTTCTTAAAAATTATACATGCATGTTTGTGTATTTATTTATAAATAATTATTATACACAGTACACACACATATATGATGTAAACAAAAACTTTTATTCTGCAAACGATTAGTTGCGATTAATCGTTATGCAGCCCTAGACAACACCGGTAATATCGGTTTCATCGGGTGGGAGGAGCGATGTAAAAAAAAAAAAAAATCAAAATATGAATAAAACTAAATAAAAAATGTTAATAACACTCCAGGTCTCCGCACCAGTCACATAACTGAAAACTATGAAAGCTGTGTGGCCGGCCAACCGGTAAAAAAAAAAAAAACATTACAGAAATTATTCCCTCTGATTTTCTGTTTTTTTAATAACAGATTAAAGTATAATCTGTATAATAATCTTCCTGGCGCCGGGTCAGAGTGAGTCATTTACTCTCTTACCTTTGTTCTTTGATTCAAATATTAATGACACTTTAAGACCACCGGCTGCTGACAGACGCGATCTGACACGCGTCCCATTTCCTCACAAATCTCGAAATCACACGAGGTCCCCAGATAATACTAATCCAGTGTGAATCAGGCTTAATTGTTAGAAAAAAGTAGCTTGTTATTGTATGCTACTGGAAAATGTAATGTTACATGTTAGTTATTCACTCCCCAACACTGAAAGGAGAGAAGTAGGGTTTTGTTCTCCATGTGTTGTTGTTTATCTTTCTCTCTAGTGTTTCACAGGATGAAGCCTGTGAAAGTGACGCTCGCAGCCGATGTATCTAACAGGTTTTTTTTTTCTTTTTCTCCACTTTCTCATCTTATTGAGGCCAGGAGGCTGCCGATGTTCCTCATATTTCTAGCTGACACGGGGAGTTGAGTACATCCCCAAAGAGAAGTCTGAGATGACTTGTTTAGAAATTGTCTTATACTTCAGCGCTTTCCTCCAGTTGTCTAGCTCACAAATCCATCCAAGATATCCTTCAGCACGGTAAATATTTGAACAGAAAGTTTGTACTTCCAGAGCAATTTGGAGAATCCCCATGTGCCCTCGTGCATGAAATGATTTGATGTTCTCGGAGGAAGAGCCGCTCACCGTCATGACGGCTGGCAGGTTTGATTTCTGAACTGTGATACAGTTTATGCTGAATCGAAGGGACTTTATGAAAGCAAAGATCCCTGATGTGTGAATCTGTGTTCTCTGCGCCTTTTTCCAGAGCTTTCTCTCAGTCTCCGAGTGGCTGGTCATTCATTATTTTCTTACAACCTTTCCCACATGAGATAAAATACTGTGGCAGGGCAGGTATGTTGTTGAATGAATGCACATGCATATTTCATGATGCCACAAATCCTATTAGATATCATTCAGACCTACCTTGCCATTTACATTTTTTCAGTTTGAAAGGTCTCACCATGACTATGGTATTTCTTGTTGATACTATCTTAGCACTTTCTTCTTTTGCATCGCAAGATGAAATTCCAATATAATCAGAAATATGATCATATTGGATTGTTTGTTTTTTTTTCGTTTTTTTTCAATGCATTCTCGGGTTGGCTTTTCCACAAAATTTTGCTATAGCAATGAAGCTTGAGAATTTGTCCATGCAGGGAAGGTGTCTTTGAAGGCAGGATAATTATGCTCCCTAGCTTTTGAAACCAGATTTGCATCAGAAATGCATATGATGCCTAAAAATGTTTTCTAGGTCATCTTTTGAGTTTAACCAAATGTTCTTTCTGGATTTCTGATGTCAACATGCCAAGTGCAAATATAAAGCACAGGCTACACACACTCTAAAAAGTGTGGGTTGTTTCATCCCAATTTTGGGTCAAATATGGACAAACCCAGCCATTGGGTTACATTTTTTAATTAAATTTTTAACCAAACATTTGGGTTTGTCCATATTTGACCCAAAATTGGGTTGAAACAACCCAGCATTTTTTAGAGTGCACCGTGTTCATTTGTGTTCCTCCATAGTATTATTTTTAGCATTTGTCTTAAATCAGGCAATGTTTTATTGTCATATTAATTCATTTCAATTCATTTTTTTCATCAGCCAAGTCTTAATTGGAACGGTTTAATTATTTTTCATCATGTGCATTTTCAGGTCATTGTTGACAAAATTTAAGAAACCACTCTAAAAAAATGCTTGGTTGTTTTAACCCAATTTTGGGTCAAATATGGACAAACCCAAAAGTTGGATCAAAAATGCAATTTAAAAATTTAACTCAATGGCTGGGTTTTGACCATATTTGACCCAAAATTGGGTTAAAACAACCCAGAGTGACTCTTTAACATTTTCTTCAGTAATTTTATTAAGCAGATGAACACATTTTATGTTATACATAAAACTTTCAATCTTATGAAAAGAAATGTCACCACCAAAATGATCATCATAAAAAAAAATGGCCTTTTCCTCTCCAAAAAAAATAATGAAGCCATAACTCTGTTATAAACAAACACTCAAAAATGTGCTGATGAAATGTTTCAACCGCTGAGCCATTTGTCAGAATTATGAATATGGCGTTTTTTGGAGGACATTAGTAATCAGACGGCATAATTCAATCAGGGAGATATTGAATTACGACCAGCGATACAAACACGTGAATATTAATGAATGCAAGCTCCACTGCAGTGCACTGCGCTGATATTGTCTCAAAGTGGCGAATAAAACTCCTGAATCAGCTGCGTGTGCCCAAGACTTCACCATCTGTCCTCTCTGTAGCCCTCGCCTCATCCCTGCGGAGCGTCAGATATCGAGGCAGACTGCAACACTATCCACCTGAAGCACTGCTGAGCCGGCAAACTCTTTCTCTGACGCCTCCATCAATATCTGAGTGCAGAAAACAATCCCGACAGAGAGGAGGACACCTGTGATCATTCACCTTTTTTCATATGTTAATAGTTTGACATAATGCGGGGAAATCTCGATCTGTGGTCGCACAACCTGAAGGTGGACCGAATCAATGCATAAGTAAGTATACGTTAAGACTGAACATATGAAGGTGGATTGGATTAGTGTTAAAGATCTGGACTGGAGACCAAGTGATTGTTGGCTCAAACCCAAAAGGGATCCATTATTGTGCACTTCAGTTCACGTCAGAGGCTAAATGTAACCCAAATATAAGCGTATGCAAGATGAAGAATAATAATGATATGCTGCAACAACAAAAACAGTACAAATATCTAAACTTGCATTGGCAGACATTTGTCATTGTAAATTCACTTAATTTTTCAGGAAAACTTGATTTAGATCATAAAAACAAGATATTTTTTGCCAAAATGTATGCCATAATGTATTACATCTTATTTTCAGAGTGAATATAGAATATTGTGAAAAGGTTTTCATAAGCTGTAAGCCATAATCATCAAAATTATAACCAATTAAGGCTTGAAATATCTCACTTTGCATGTAAAGAGTCTATATAATATATTAGTTTCACCTTTTAAGTTGAATTACTGAAATAAATTAACTTTAGCATGATATTCAAATTTTTCGAGTTTCACTTGTTGTGGCAATGGCACAAAGCATAAATTGACTGCCAAATACGGTATACTCCCCAATATATATTGACTCATATAGACTGTATAGCGGTGCCACTCCCTAAGCCAATATCTCCCAGTACTAGGAGAGTTCCTCCCATTTCCTTGAGGGCCAAACTCATCCCTCAGGACAGAGTGAAACAAGGACAACGCTTACCGCGAATCCAACACAATGAGCGCATCCACTTTTATCTTACACACGCATACAAACAAGCGGCTCCTGAAGACCAAAAAAGCTAATGACGTGTATTATTGGGATTTATTACATCGCTATGTTGAATTCTAATGTAGAATGCGTTCTGTTAAGGTCTGAAATTTTCGTATGTGTTTTTTCATAATCGTGATTCGGTGGCTCTGAATTGTCAAACGCCATTCAAACTGCTTATTACGGATGCGAAAAACGAACCCGTTTCAAATTTTTTTTTTATGACGGACGAAAGTTTGGAGGCAGTGTGCAAGCGTGATTGACATAACGTGAGGTCGTATTTATTTTTTAAAGTGCGAAAATTTCGGATGCGAATTTCGCACTCAGTGTGCAAGGGCCTTTATCAAGAAATAACACACCGTTGCCATGAAAAACAGAGCGTTGCCATGGACACGGTCTGTTATCAAGAAATAAGCATAACACACTGTTGCCATGAAAAACAGAGCGTTGCCATGGACACGGTCTGTTATCAAGAAATAAGTATAACTCACCGTTGCCATGAAAAACAGAGCGTTGCCATGGACCCGGTCTGTTATCAAGAAATAAGCATAACACACTGTTGCCATGAAAAAACAGAGCGTTGCCATGGACACGGTCTGTTATCAAGAAATAAGTATAACTCACCGTTGCCACGAAAAACAGAATGTTGCCATGGACACGGTCTGTTATCAAGAAATAAGTATAACTCACCGTTGCCATGAAAAACAGAGCGTTGCCATGGACACGGTCTGTTATCAAGAAATAAGCATAACTCACCATTGCCATGAAAAACAGAGCGTTGCCATGGACACAGTGTTCTTTAGCGGAACTAATACAATCGTTTTTAAATCAATAAACTCCTTTTTAAATCAATATTTTGTGTCATTATTGATTTATTTTGGTAGATAGCCATGTAATAAGCGGGATAATGTATAGCGAGGCGGTTGTTATAGCGAACACAACCCCTTCAGGCTCCGCTTCGCGCCGGGGTCCTGATCAGCCTGTCGGGGTTGTATTCGCTATAACAACCGCCTCGCTATACATTATCCCTTACTCATTAACACATGCTTCAGACATCGGTCATCAACTCCACAAGATCCACTACAAACGTGAAATAAACGTTGAAATTTAAATTAAACCGCCTTTTCATCCCTCACTCTTCACCCTCACCACATTCTACCTCGTCCTCCGTTCAATAGCACTGCTTTTAGTTTAATTTCTGTTGTTTTGGAGTGAAGAGCACTGCAGATTATAAGTATGGACTTGTCGCACTTCGGCCTGATCGTTTCCCTCCCCTTCGAGTGTGTGTGTGTGTGTGTGAGATGATTGCAGGCGAGCACAAGTGTTTGGTGTCGGTCTCTGTTACGAGGAGATGATGGGAAAGAATAAAGACACTTTCACTTCTGCATCACGTGTGGGTGAAGGTCACATTTCACCACATCACCAGGAAAAAAGTGAAATTATAAGACATAAGGAAGGAAATGTTTTTAATTGTTAACTGTCAAGTTACCTTAATTTATATAGCGCTTTTTACAATATAGTTTCAAAAGCAGCTTTACAGAGATAACAGGACATTAATGCAACAGTTTGTTTCTGCTGTAGTCCAGCTTAAGTAAGTTCAGTGATGGTTCATTCTTGTTGTAAAAAAGTTATCAATTTAGTTAATTTATATATCTAGCCGTTCTGGAGAAAACAGTGAAGTTATCGTCCAGCTCAGTTCTCAAATAATGCTGTCAATGCAGGCAGATCTATAATATTGTTGAATATTTCACCACATTACACAATAGAAATGATAAGACGATAAGGGGGGAAATTTACCTAATTGTTAAAAAAATTTATTTTTTTATAATGTGGGGTGAAATATGACCTGGACATGTGTATGCGTGTCTTTTGATAATATGCATATTTGCCGCATTATTCCAACCCTATCGTCTCTTTATTTACAGTGTCGTAATTGAACTCGATGCACTGAACACACATAGATTTGTTCAGTGCCTGCAAGCTTTAGTTCCCCTTTCAGAGCGACTTTTAACAAACCGCTGTAAACAGAAATGGCAGGGATGTGGCAGAAGCATCTGCAGAGTTTAATCATGCTGTGGCTGCACTTATTGGCCACCGTTTCTCTGGTGCAAACTAATGCTCAGGTCTGTGCTGTTTCTTCACAGATGCTTCTTACATGGTGTCAACCTTAGGCTTTGCACCAAGTGTGATGGTTTGGAAAGTGTCTCAAAGACAGAAGGAGGTCAAAGACAAATTGATCTTAAAGGTCCCATGACATGGGGTTATTATATTATTTTATAATGTTTCCTGGGTTGCCCTTATAATGTTAGTATGTTTTTTAGATAAAAAATAGTCATAATTTAGAAACAAAAGGCATTTTTCCTAGCCCAGTTTTAGCCTCTGATTTGAACGCTCTGTTTGAAGGGGCGTGTCTGTGTGAGACTTCGGTGTAACCGGCCACTGCTGTGATTGGCTGACATGCTTGCATATGAAATAGCTACTTATTACATGTGAAACTCTCTCGAATACTTTTACTACAGTTATTATACGTTTTTACTATTACAGCTATCGAGATTAACAAATCGTCAGAAGTTTTTTAAGTATTTAGATCTATTCCCATCACATAAAATGCTGCCGTGATGAGCATTGCGCAAGCAGATGAGTCTGTTATTGATCGCGAGAATGAAGATCTTATCATTGCAACGCAGTTTCTGCACTCTCTCTGCTTTACCAATGCAAACGCGAGGATGTAAATACAGTAAAAGCGATCATGTGCAGTGTAACGTGCGTCATTGATTTCATAACGAGTTTGGCTAGTGTCCAGATAAACTCGATCGCGCTGTGTCCATGAGAAAATGAGCTAGGAAGTATAGGAACGCGTGCGCGCGATTCCTACAAAGATTGTTCTTTGATCGCTTTCTGTATATAATTTATTCACAATTTAAATACGATTATTTTCATCCTACTAAAAGAAACGATGTGAAGTTTATATTTTAGTCACTGGCTTGACTTACTGAGGCATAAATAGCAGTATTGAACGATTTGAGAGAAAGATTACCTGTCTGAACTTGAACAATTAACGTTACACATCAGAAAGTGTTGCTTGGTAACGTTAGCTCAATCGATATATTTTCAGACGTTCGTCGAAGCCCAGCTCTGTATTGACCCAAGTTGAGGAAACAGCCGTCGGTGAAATGTTTGCCGCAGACATGCAAAACTTTGGGGAGTTGTGTCGGCGCATTTCCAGAGAAAATGAAATGAATCCACTGGTTCTTCTGGGGCTTGGATGAAGGAACTAAAAAAAGGCTTCGGTGTTCATTTGTACATCCAATTATTGAGAAATTATTATGCTTCACTCGCTCAAAAGCCATGATATCTCCCGTGGACAAACTAAAATCGCGCGCACGCGTTCCTACTTCCTAGCTCATTTTCTCATGCGGGAAATATTCTCTGGGCGGGCAAAGCAGAAAAAGGGGAGGTAACATTTCCTCCGTATGACGTCATACGGAGGAGATTCAAGATCAGCCCGATTGAGCTTCCACTTTCTCAAAGGCAGAGAAAGATAGCAAAAGCTCGATTTACACCGACTGAAATTTCTAGAAATTTGGGGACCATATAAAGGCTAGGGGAACTCGTATTAATGTTGAAAAACCTCAAAAAGTGAAAATTTCATGTCATGGGACCTTTAAGCAAACCGCACATGTGAACTCCTAACCACAATGATGGCTGATGCTAACTGGGCTGATTGGGATGGTGTCGTATTTCACCTTTTATCTCCTGGATTCTCACTAGATAAGAACACAGTGACAACTAGCTCAACACTAAAGAAGAAAAAATATTATTTACTTAATTTTCCTTTTGGCAAGTTTTTGCACGCATATTTTTTAAGTACACTCTAAAAAATGCCGGGTTGTTTCAACCCAATTTTGGGTAAAATGTGGACAAAAGTTGGGTTAAAAATGTAATTTAAAAATTCAACCCAACGGCTGGGTTTGCCCATATTTTACCCAAAATTGGGTTGAAACAACCCAGCATTTTTTAGAGTGTAGATTTCATATATGGAATTAAGTAAACTACTTTATAAAAAAAATATATATATATATAAAAAAAAAAAATGATCCTACCTTGTTTGGATCTGTGCGATGCCTGAACTTTGTATTTTGAGCACTTCTTGCGTTATTTTTGCCTCTTCACGATAACTCGCTTGCTGTAGTCCTCAGTTGTAAGTCGCTTTGGATAAAAGCGTCTGCTAAATGACTAAATGTAAATGTAAATACTTAAGTTAAGTGAAAGTAACTAAGAAAATAAGTAATTTTAACTTGGCTAGTAAAAGGTTGAGTAATATCAATTTAGTTGAAGTTTCCTTTGCAATACATTTCACTCAAACAGTATCACATTGAATTAAACCACACTTTTAAAGTTTATGCTTTACTTAGACACATCTAAGTTATTAATACAATAGATATTGTGTTAGTCCACATATCAGAAGATATCATGTGAACGTAGAGAATTCAATACTTGGACAATACACAATGACGGAAACATTTGATGGATCGTTTTTGTGTTTGAATGTGTCATTTTGAGTAGAAAATTAACTCAATGTCACAAAATGGCAAGTTACTAAACCTAACAAGAAGCAATGATGAAACCGTGTAAAATCAACCTCATTCATTATTCAAGGCCCAGTGCATGATGGGAACATTAGTATCAGAAAAGTTGATTAATTTTACTTAATTTTATAACGTTGATCTTTACGCTTTCATTTCTACACGATTAAATTGAGTACTAATATAGAGTTTACTTCGTTTTTTTAATTCTTGCCTGAACTGACTTTGTCATGTACACTGTAAAAAAAAAATGTTGGTTTAACTTAAAAAAGCAAGCTACCTTGTTGCCTTAAAATGTTGAGTTCGTTGTAAATACAATGAAGAAGAATGGTTTAATTAACAGAAACTCAAAATAGTATGTTATCTTCACACATTAGTTATCAAAGTTGATTTGACAAAAGATAAAAAGTTGTGATAACAAATCATGAAAATATTTTTTTACAGTGTAAATAAATAAAAAAATCTGTTTTCTTTTTTTTTTCTTTTTTTTTCTTTTTTATCAGAGAAGAAACACCCAGTTTACTGCTGATTGACATAACTTTATGATAAGTTATGAAATGGTTGATGAAATAGTGAGTAGCACTGTGTGTGCAGTAAAGTGCAGGGCTTTCACAATGGAGAGATTAATGATGCGCTAAAGCGGAAGCACACACACACACACACACCACTGCAGTCTCTGTCATACAGCACTGGTTCCCATACACACTAACAACCAGACAGACTCGCTCAGTGTGGCGACTTCAGCCCACACACACCCACGACATGAGTCTTTATCATTCTCTCGCTGTCACACACACTCATATGCTTGCACATCACACATTTCAACATTTGTAAGTAGTTTTAGTCAAGCATCACTTTCTGTTACTACTTGGGGGGTTAAAGGGATTGTTTACCCAAAAATGTCAATTTTGTCCTCATTTACTCATCCTCAAGTTGTTCCAAACCTGTGTGAGTTTCTTTCTTCTGTTGAACAGAAGATATTTTAAAGAAAGGTAATCAAACAGTCGACAGTAGCCATTGATTTCCATATGAAACTGTCTGGATATCAGTGTTCTTTAAAATATCGTCCTTTGTGTTCAAACTCACACAGGTGAGCAAATTATGACAATTTTTATTTTGGGGTGAAATATCCCTTTAAAGTCACTGAAGTGCCTTGAAATGCGTAGCATTATTCAATGTGTTGACGTAATTTAAACAGGAAAACCGTGCGGGGCATATCGAACAGCTCCAGAGCCCGTCTACGCAGAGCCTTCGCACTTCCTATTGTTCCTATTCCCATTGTCTATGGAGCTAGATGGCTAAATGTGTCTCTTTCTCCTGCTTGTCATTGAATCAACGTAGATTTTATTGTTGATTCCACAAGTTCAATATAGATTATATTCAAAAAGTCGAATGAATGAGTACTTATGTCCTTTGATTTCTTACAGGTTGGGGCGTTGTTGGCCGGAACACGCTAGCATTCTGCTAATGAATGCTGATTGGTCAGTGACGGACTTGTGACTGATTACGACCAGAGACCCCGTTTGATGGCACCTGAAGCTAAAGCAGAATCAGAAACGTTTACACATAACTCGTGTATTAACCGAAGAGCCTTACCTCCAATAGCAGCTGGCGTTATCGTTGCCGATGCCACGAGAAAGGAAGCCATGAAGCGGAAGCGGATATCTTAGCCCCCCCCCCCCCCCCCCCCCCCCCCCCCCCCAACTTTCAAATTACTTGACAAAAAATTACATCCTGAGAAAAGTGGATTCTGGGGGTGAAACCCCATAGACTCCCGTTCATTCTGCACTCGCTTGCGAGCGCCCCCACATGGATAGAGACGTGTTACTGCAGCCAGTCCAGAAACCGGAAGTAACCAGAGAGTGCCAATTCTCTTCCTATTAGACATTCTCTGACAGCTCCTCCCCTTTTTTTAAATAGCCAATAGCGTTTAGTTTATATCACAGCTCTGCGAGAGCTGTTGAGCTTGGTAAAGCCGCAGTTTCCTCCTAATCTCTATCAGTTTCTCCTATTCACCTCAATATTGCTTTAAAATACAGCATTCTGTGCCAAATTCAAACGGGTCCGATACGTTTTCTGGTCTGCGTCGACTCGATCACATGATCCGCTCTGTGTGTCGTGTCTCTGGACCGGAGCTGCGGCGGTTCACGTGATGCTAACGTCAATCCAGGCTTCATTTTCCCTATATTTACACTGTCTGAATCGTTCCCTGTCCCCTATATAGTGCACTATGTGCCATTCACCATGTAGAAAATAGGAAATATGTGAACAAGTGACCGATTTCAGCTTCACTAGGGGGCGGAGCACTTGATTGGACAGAATATCTAATGAGAAGTTAGCTGATTAAGTTTTGAACGCTTATATCTTCTAAATATGAATTTTGTCATTGTTTTAGTAGAGCACACTTCGGGTTTGTTTAAATCACTAACCTTTAGCATCTAACTCGTCTTACATCGTTTTTGTTGCAAATCCCTTGCAACTGAAGAGAAACCAATTTAAAATACTATTGCATCCAAATGCACTGTAGCCGTGACTTTTGCATGGGCAAACACCCCTCAGATTCCCTGAAGAACATGTAAAATCCTTGTTTATATTGTCCTCGATCTCCTACAGGTTTATCCACACATGCACATTCCCTCACACTATCAAACACACTCCCAATGAAGCATGCTGGAGCCTATTAGTGGCTATAGCACAGCATCTCTCTCTCTCTCTCTCTCTCTCTCTCTCTCTCGCCTCAGGCACTAAAGCGGAGAAGCACAAGAACTGCAGCGGTGTAAAGAGCTCTACCTCTAACACTTAATTGTTTCCCCCAGTGTTTGTAATTGCGTTCTCTCGCACACTTGTAATGACGGCGCATCTGTCACTGCGCCACAGTGCCATCTGCTGACAGCTTGAGTCATGAGCCTTTCCACACACAACACA
Organism: Phoxinus dragarum; assembly: GCA_033366665.1. Classification (NCBI taxonomy): domain Eukaryota; kingdom Metazoa; phylum Chordata; class Actinopteri; order Cypriniformes; family Leuciscidae; genus Phoxinus; species Phoxinus dragarum. Next base: position 26,897 of record JARPMJ010003109.1, read on the forward strand.
ACCTTGTAATAAAAGTTAAGACGCCACCGATCGGCGTGACAAATGGCCCTATTTTAGTTTTTTTTTGGCCAAAGATAACAAAGCCGTAACTCTGTTATTTACAAACACTACAAAAACGCGCTGATCAAATGTTTCAAGTCCGGAACCATTTGTCTGAATAAATGACGTTTTGGGGGAACGTTAAGATTACATAATTCAATCTGTCAGAGGAGATATTGAATTATGTGCAGTGATCTTCTGTCTGAGCTCTGGATCAGAGTTTGAATTGGACAGACGCACTGTGGGCTCAGCGAGGCTTTGGGTCAACGCCCGTCCAATTCCTATCCCATAATCCTCGCTGAGAAGCCCCTCCGGATGGGCTTTGTTGTTGATTGGCACGTAGGCCTTGGATTACAAGTCTTCCGCTTGATCAAATCTTGTAGTTCTGTTGTTAGTGACACTTTCGAAGGCAAGATATCGTTCTTATTTAGTTTTACAAACTCAAATTTGTGGCTTTTGCCTGGCAGATTATAAAACGGGCAAAAACGCCATCGATTTACACGGAGCCGGATTCACAAAGCATTCTTAAGAATAAAATGTCCTTCTTATTTCCTAATTTAAAGGGGTGGTTGAATATTTCTGTTTTCTAACGTTAGTTAGTGTGTAATGTTGCTGTTTGATCATAAACAACATCTGCAAAGTTATGACGCTTAAAGTTCAAAGCAAAGGGAGATATTTGCTTTTAAAGAAATAGTTTTTTAAGGACTACAACAAACGGCTGGTAGAGACTACACGACATTCCTCCCGGGTTAGTGACATCACCAACCCTAAAACTTACATAAACCCCGCCCCCGAACACGATTTCTAGATTATCAAGGCAGAATATGCTAATCAATGACTAGAAGATAACTACACATAAACTACATAAATTCACCAACTAACCATTCAGAAATGTTGTCACTTCTTCTTGAGTCTCTCCATCTTTCTGAATCCGGTTTGAACATAAAAGGCTAAAAGTTTTTGAAATTTCCAGTGTGTGTGAGGTAAAAGGACACGAGCTGTTGAAGCTCCGCCCCCTGTGCCGGGAGCAGCAGCTCATTTGCATTTAAAGGAACAGACACAAAAACAATGTGTTTTCGCTCACCCTCAAAAAGTGACTTTAACATGCTATATAAAAATATCTGTGGTGTATTTTGAGCTAGAACTTCACACACACACTCTGGAGACATCAGAGACTTATTTTACATCTTGTGAAAAGGGCATTATACCACCTCTTTAAGAATAAAGTTGAGAATATTTTGTATTCCCAAAAAAACATTTATTTTTTTCTTATCTTTAATTTTAGGATTATTATAAAGACATGTTTGTTAAGAAAAACTTAAATTCCTGAAGAGCGAGTTCCTAAAAATCCTCATAAACTAATCAATTATCAGTAACCGTACAAAGATGTATCAAAAAGACAGCATGTTTTTGAATTTTATAATTATTATAATGTAAAGCGCTCTGAGAATCGACTTTTAAAAGTGCTATACAAAATAAAGTTATTATTATTATTATAACAATGTTCTGCAACATTCAGCATTTACAGGACACATTCATTCTACAGAGAGAGAGAGATGAGAAAAACTGAGATCAAATGAATTCAACAACCTTATTAAATATAATTATTTAAAATACACATCAAAAAATGTTTTGATTATTAAGGTAATCTGAAGTTGGCATACAATCTTATAACACCAGAGCCGTTCATTTTCTTCTTTAGAAAAAAAGTAAGATGTTCTCAATTAGACATTTGAGAACTTCTTCTTTTAAGGTTTTTCAAGAATTGCACATAGAAACATTTTAATCTCAGGAAATTTAATTCAAAGTGAACCTAACACTATTTCGATGGTCCACTTTAGACATTCTTCTAACTTTAAGTAACTTTGCAACTACATTTCAACTAACTCTCATTATAATATCTGAACACTTTATTCTGACACTTTTATTTGATTTTATATTGACTCTGATCTCTGGCAACTATAGCATTGCTGTGCTAGTTTTGCATGGGAAAGCCCAATGCATTTTATGTTATTATGTAAAAATTATAATTATATCTTTAGTTTTATCACAAGTGATAACACAACTTTTTTTTTTGGCCCAAACTCGTTTGTTAAATGCAGCAGATTAGACTTTCAGAGGTGAGAAATAAATCCAAACAGGACTTTTGAAAATATGCTTAAATATTTCTGTCACGCTTTTGTCTTGCGCTGGATCAGGATCCTAATCCGTTGTCTTAGAGTTGTGGCGACCGGAGACGTTTTAATGAGCGAGTTTTCAGATCTCACACTTTGGTTTGGAGCAGTTGTCCCAGCGCTGCCGTCACGTCAGGTTTGACGGCCTCGATCTCGAGGGTCAGACGTGCCGTGCCACTGGGAAACTTCATTTGTGTAATTGGCCATTAAAACTATTTGTTGAGAAAGTTAAAGCCCAACTTTACCGGCATCACACACTGCTGGAGATGATACAGGTGTCACTGCAAATCTCCCTTATTCATTCTCTGCACCTTTTCTCAGCAGTCAGCAGTTTCACCGCACACTGAATCCGAATAAACCGTACTAAGGTGGCAAAGACGTGTTTGTGTCGCTAGCACTTTAATGAAATATGACAGGAAGGCGTACTGCAGAAAGAGTTATGATTTATACAACCATTCGCCTGGTGACTAGATTTCATATGGGCTATTGTAATATGCCACCGGTTTCATTTAGAATTGTTTTTGTTTTCTTTTTATTATTTTTCTATCAAACATGATGCATTTTTCCTTCAGTGATGATGAATTGTTGCCGTTTGCGGCAATATGGATATGAATTGTTCCTAAGGGAGAGAATATTTCGGTAGTTTGGTGTGGATTTGTTAGTATCGGACTGTTCAATAATGCCGGCCTCCCTCGGTAAATGTCTTGTTTTGATCCCACTTAGTCTTGCTTCGTATTTACTTCGTCAGCGTATTTTGACGTTGCTTAGACAAGCATCGCTATACTTCTCGTACTTATGGTAATAATCCCACAATTATTCCATGTCGATGCATAACTCAATGTTTCTGCTACTGGCATGAATGAGACTTCAAATGCATTGCTTTTCCTTTTCTAAGCAATTTGAATGTAAGAATTTAGCCTTTGGATGATAGAATGGGTGAAAATGTTTACGTTGCGGATGCATTTCTAGAGACTAGAATACGATGCACAATTGAGGTTTTGACTTGGGCCAGTAAGCATCCCATGGAAGCTTGTTTCCGCCACAGGAAAAAATATATAATTATAAAAAAGGTAATTGCAACTTTTTATCTCACAATTCTGACTTTTTTTTTTTCAACAATTGGGGATCTCGTGATATAAAGTCAGAATTGCGTGTTATAAAGTCAGAATTGCGTGATATAAAGTCATAATTGCGTGTTATAAAGTCAGAATTGAGTATTATAAAGTCAGAATTGCGTGATATAAAGTCAGAATTGCGTGTTATAAAGTCAGAATTGCGTGATATAAAGTCGTAATTGCGTGTTATAAAGTCAGAATTGCGTGTTATAAAGTCAGAATTGAGTGTTATAAAGTCAGATTTGTGTGATATAAAGTCAGATTTGTGTGATATAAAGTCAGAATTGAGTGTTATAAAGTCGTAATTGTGTGATATAAAGTCATAATTGCGTGATATAAAGTCAGATTTGCGTGTTATAAAGTCAGAATTGCGTGTTATAAAGTCATAATTGCGTGATATGAAGTCAGATTTGCGTGATATGAAGTCAGATTTGCGTGATATGAAGTCATAATTGCGTGATATGAAGTCAGATTTGCGTGATATGAAGTCAGATTTGCGTCATATAAAGTCGTAATTGCGTGTTATAAAAAAGCCAGGATTATTATATAAACTCGCAATTGCTAGAAATAAACTTGCAATTCTGACTCCATGTTTATATCTCGCAATTCTGACTTTATAATTCAAAATGCATGTTATAAAGTTAGAATTGTGAGTCAGTCTTTTTTCCTTAGATTTGGACTTTATAACTTGTAATTGCGATTTTATATCTCACAATTCTGTAAAAAGATGTCAGAATTTTCGAGATATAAACTCGCAATTGTGAGATAAAAGTGGCATTTATCTTTTAAAATGTTTTATTTCATGGCGGAAACCAGCTTCCGTAGCATCCACCTAGTAACCATTTAGAAACCTGTAGGGATTCACAATATATCGGCCACCATATCGGTATCGGACAATATGTTAATTTGTACCGTTATCGGGCTGGTAAGAAAAGTTGGCCGTTATATTAAAGCCGATAAATAATGTATTATTTCCTTCAGCTGAGACTCTTCAGATGCGCACTGTTCAATATGATGTTATTGAAATGCTTGAAATGTGATTGAAATCACTTCAAAAAAAGGAAAATACAGTTTGTCATGTTGGTGTTTACAACAAACTGTAACGCCGGTGCGGCTGAAGCAGAGAAGAGGCAGGATCCAGATGCAGCACACGTTTTATTAACACACTAGAAAACAGGATAACGGGACTCGGGAACGAGAACAACCAACATCAACGTTAAACATTAAACAAGAACTCACAAGGACAGGACAGAAACACAGGTCTTAAATAATAAGAGACAAACGAGCTAAACAGGATAACAAGGGGGCGTGGGAAATGAGAGACACCTGGGATAACTAATAGACAAGACAAGGAACACTAATCATGACATAGCCCCCCCCACAAAGGAGCGGCTTCCAGACGCTCCAAACACGAACCAGGCGGGGGGGCAGAGCGAAAGCGATCCTGGGGGAGGGACGGAGGGCCAGGCCCGTGCAGGGGAACGGGACCAGGACACAGGCAAGGCGGGCCTGGGCCATGGAGCGTGGGAGACCAGGGCGGAGCATGACGTGACGGCGGCCAGGGCGGAGCAAGACGTGACGGCGGCCAGGGCGGAGCATGACGTGACGGCGGCCAGGGCGGAGCAAGACGTGACGGCGGCCAGGGCGGAGCAAGACGTGACGGCGGCCAGGGCGGAGAACATTCAGAAGGGAGCCAGGGTGGAGCACACTTGACACAGGACCAGGGTAGAGCACACTTAACAGGGGACCAGGGCAGAGCACACTTAACAGGGGACCAGGGCGTGGGGAGCACAGGGCTGGACAGGACCAGTGACATGAACTCAGGCGAAGGTGGACGTGCAAAGGTCCATGTAGGCGTCGCCTCCATGGCCCTCACAGGGTACCTACGGCCCCCCCCCCCAAAAAAATACTTGGGGAAATCTACGGCTAAAGCCTCCAGGCTGGAAACCACCACAGGAAGAGGCGCAGGTAACACGAGGCGAAGAGGCGGGGCCGGCAGGGCGAGGCGCAGAGGCGGGGCCGGCAAGGCGAGGAGTCTGGGAACGCCCTCCGGAGCCTGGCGAGCCCAACGAGTCCTCCTTCTCCTTCTGCGACGGCGCTTCACTGGGCTTGATTCATTACAGGATGCAGTTGACTCAGTTGAGTCACAGGATGCAGTTGACTCAGTTGACTCACAGGATGCAGTTGACTCAGTTGACTCACAGGATGCAGTTGACTCAGTTGACTCACAGGATGCAGTTGACTCAGTTGACTCACAGGATGCAGTTGACTCAGTTGACTCACAGGATGCAGTTGACTCAGTTGACTCACAGGATGCAGTTGACTCAGTTGACTCACAGGATGCAGTTGACTCAGTTGACTCACAGGATGCAGTTGACTCAGTTGACTCACAGGATGCAGTTGACTCACCCGGCACACTCGATTCACTCGGCTCACTTGGTTCGTCGAGGCTGACGTGAGGTTCAGGTGCGTCGAGCGCGGTCTCGGCTGGGCAGACGTGGAGCGCGGTCTCGGCTGAGGAGACGTGGAGCGGGGGCTCGGCCGAGTACGGGAGAAGCACAGGTTGAATGAAGCCCACGTGAAGCACTTTTACCTCCTCCGCTAAGCCCACAGCAAACGATGAACCACTCATAGAAAGAGCCCACTCGACATACTGGATCAGAGTCACGGAAGGATCAGGTCCGGGCATCTGTGACCGAAGTGGTTCTGATAATCCCCCGTGGAAGAATATCTTCAAGCACTGGGTGCTCATTTGCGCGAGAGGCGCCAGTTTCATGAACTCCGCGACGTACTCTTCTATGGAGCGATTCTCCTGATGGAGACGGAGAATCTGCACGTCTGGATTCCAGGAAGGCATGGCTGCTGGATCACGTTGCGGTGAGTTCTTCTGTAACGCCGGTGCGGCTGAAGCAGAGAAGAGGCAGGATCCAGATGCAGCACACGTTTTATTAACACACTAGAAAACAGGATAACGGGACTCGGGAACGAGAACAACCAACATCAACGTTAAACATTAAACAAGAACTCACAAGGACAGGACAGAAACACAGGTCTTAAATAATAAGAGACAAACGAGCTAAACAGGATAACAAGGGGGCGTGGGAAATGAGAGACACCTGGGATAACTAATAGACAAGACAAGGAACACTAATCATGACACAAACAATATAATTGTGTGTTTGGGGCGTGGCTTTAGTGGTGAGACTTTTGTTCTTGTAATCAGGCTCTCAAAAAATTATATACAAATTTGGAATTAGATTTATCCGCCAATATATCGATTATCGGCTTGCAAACATGAAGAATTATCGGTATCGGCCAAAATTTCCATATCGGCGCAAAGAAACCTGCTAAAAAGCACCCTGGACACTTTATAAACGGCAAAGCAGTGCGTTAGAAACCGTACACAACACTGTAGCATCACCATATCTCAAGCAAAGCTTTGTTAGTGGCATTTGGGGGCGAACTAACACTAAATCTTTGAAAAATACCTTATTGATTCAGCACTACGGGATTGACTTTATTCCAGAAACTGAATGTTGATCAATGTTTGGTCTGTGGGTTAGATGTCGAAATCATAAGTCATAACCAGAAGGTTGAAATGATCTACTCCCTGTGAAAATGCTGATATGTTTCAGTGTGAGGGAGAGTAAAGTGGCTCCAGTCATCCTCTCGGCTCCGTCTGTGTCTCATCTCGGTATCAGTGTGTGTATCATCCTTCAGCGCTGTCTGAGTCGAGCCTGCAAACCCGATGATAGCAGGATTCCTGTACGGCTGCCAACACACTCTCGCTCCCTGGCTCGGCTTCAGCCCTCAATTTGAGCCTGTAATAGAGACGATGTAAGCGAGATGCTGTTTTTTCTCTTTTTATGAGGGCTCTACAGTCAGCCAAGATGATAAGATTAGAAGTTAAAATTGCAGTCTTGTAAGAGAGTGTCAAATCTCTTCAGGAATGACACTTGAGGATTGACCAGTGAGCGCCATCATGTGGACAAGTTAAAAAATACATCTTAAGGCTGTAAAAAAAGATTACCGTGACTTACCTCACTATATACACTGTAAAAAAAATTGGTTTAACTTAAAAAAGCAAGTTACCTTAAAATTTTGAGTTCGTTGTAATTAAAAATTTGAGTTAATACAATGAAGAAGAGTGGTTTAATAAACAGAAACTCAAAATAGTATGTTATCTTCACACATTAGTTATCGAAGTTGATTTGACAAAAGATAAAAAGTTGTGATAACAAATCATGAAAATATTTTTTACAGTGTATAAAAGTGATTATTTCAAAAGTAAATGATACATAAAAATGTTTAAAATACATTATACTGTTAAAGTTTTTTTTTATTGTTTTTTAAATAAAAAATATGAGCCGCCTTATTTATTGTAACTTAAATTATATTTAGCATATTTATCTATATAAAATTCAACTTAAAAGGTGAAAATAATATTTTATATAGACTTATTACATGCAAAGTGAGATATTTCAAGCCTTTATTTGTTATAATTTTGATAATTATGGCTTACAGCTTATGAAAACCCCCAAATTCAAAATTAGAATATTGTGAAAAGGTTTCATAATCATCAAAAATATAACAAATAAAGGCTTGAAATATCTCACTTTGCATGTATTGAGTCTATATAATATATTAGTTTCACCTTTTAAGTTGAATTACTTTATTGAATTATTATTTCGAGTTTCACTTCATTGGAACACAAAAGTTAATGTTAGGCAGAATGTTTTTCTGTGAAAGTGAATGCTGACCAATTTGAACTTCATAAAAAACTATAAAAAAACAGTAGTTCTTCTTCTAAAGCCATACGATAGGAGGCCTGATCTTTCTGTTTTGGCAAAGGTTGCTTGAGGAATGGTGTGTGTGTTATAAAGGTGAGTTTGTCTTTGTTAGTGATCAGCTGGTTGATTGAAGAACAATAGCTCCTCTATTGTCATCCGGCACCGAGTTCTCGGCTGCGCTCCAAATGGCTTTTGTAACGAGGTTCTGTGTGTCTGTGAATAAAGGGAAGTGTGTTTCTCCTTTTGTCAGTTGTCAATATGTGTGTGAGTGTGTCAAATGCGAAAGGAATTGCCCTTGAGGAAGCGGTTGGAAACGAGACAGCTGTTTGCATGTCAGAAAGCGGCGGGTTTACGATGATGAGTTAGTCTCTGACAGATAGATCCTGACGTACCTTTTCACCGGCACATATTGATTGAGATTTCCACCGGATGCATTGTGACACAAACCTCAGACGTATTGTATTTATCAAAAACTAAATTAAAAGCTTTCTTGCATCGTGTCTGGTCCAATGTGGAACAACAACATAACATGTATGATAATGATCCTCTCTGGTACTGTTTGTGGGCTTTATTTAATGTAAAAAGCACCTAATGTGAGTGTAAATATCATTTATAGCCGTACTGAATGCAACAATTATCTTAAAGAGGTGGTATAATGCCATCTTCATAAGATGTAAAATAAATATCTGATGTCCCCAGAGTGTGTGTGTGAAGTTTAAGCTCAAAATACACCACAGATATTTTTATATAGCATGTTTAAAGTTGTCACTTTTTGAGGATGAGCAAAAACGCTGTTTTTGTGTCTGTTCCTTTAAATGCAAATGAGCTGTTGCTCCCAGCACAGGGGGCGGAGCTACAACAGCTCATGTCCTTTTACCTCACACACACACACACACACACACACTGTTTCAAAAACGTTTAGCCTTTTATGTTCAAACCGGAGTCAGACAATAATGGAGAGACTCAAGAAGTGACAACATGAAGAAGCAACAGGACGTCTCTGAACGGTTAGTTGGTGAATTTATGTAGATTATGTGTAGTTATCTTCTAGTCATTGATTAGCATATGTCTTGATAATCTATAAATCGTGTTCAGGGGGCGGGGTTTATGTAAATTTTAGGGTTAGTGATGTCAATAACCCGGGAGGAATGTCGTGTAGTTCCTACCAGCTGTTTGTTGTAGTCCTTAAAAAACGATTTCTTTAAAGCAAATATCACCTTTGCTTTGAACTTTGAGTGTTGTAACTTTGCAGATGTTGTTTATGATCAAACGGCAACATTACACACTAACTACAGTTAGAAAAGTGAAATCATATTCAAACACCCCTTTAAAAACACTGTTAACTTAAAGGAGAACTCCGGTCAATTTTAACATTGAGCTCAATTTTTAGTAAATTTGGAGTGCTGTCAATACAGAGAACAACGACAAAAATCGGTGTTGCCTACACCGTGTTATCCTATTTTAAAATTTGCACCCTATTGACTTGAATGGGGCAAGTTTTAAACCTGCTTTTATCCTCTTAACATATTTGATGTGTCATTACAAGTGCCCAGCCATGTTGAGTGATTCCTTAAGAGTGAACACGAGTGAATCTGACTCCAGTAGATGTGAAAGATATGAATAAAAATGATGTTATATCAGCCAGCGCACATACCTGTATTTAGTTCGTTTTCGGTGGAAGTCCAAAGTAGTCGATTGTCGAGTTCACGCGCGTGATCATAGCAACTAAACCTATGCGCGTGAACTCGACAATCGACTACTTTGGACTTCCACCGAAAACAGGAACTAAATACAGGTATTTGCGCTGGCTGATATAACATCATTTTTATTCATATCTTTCACATCTACTGCAGTCAGATTCACTCGTGTTCACTCTGAAGGAATCACTCAACATGGCTGGGCACTTGTAATGACACATCAAATATGTTAAGAGGATAAAAGCAGGTTTTAAAACTTGCCCCATTCAAGTCAATAGGGTGCAAATTTTAAAAATAGGATAAAACAGTGTAGGCAACACCGATTTTTGTCGTTGTTCTCTGTATTGACAGCACTCCAAATTTACTAAAAATTGAGCTCAATGTTAAAATTGACCGGAGTTCTCCTTTAAGGCCAATTTATACTTCTGCGTCGGGTGCGCACAGTAGGTACGGCGTAGCATACGCATAGACGTGTACCATACGCCGTACCCTTCGCCGTACCCTGACGCGCACCTCCTCAAAAATGTAACTACACGTCGCAACGACGCAGACCGCAAGATCTGTGATTGGTCGGCTTGGTAGCATTGCGTTTCCTCCTACGCGTTTCCGGTGTGTTCTTCTGCACCGCCCGCCATTTTGGCTTTTACTCAGACCTCTGCTGACCCAGTATGAGTGGTCATGTGACACTTTAACTCCTTAAGCGGCACGCCCCTTTTTTTTAATAGACATGAAAATGCACATTTCGAACTTAAATGGTTGTAATTCAAGAATGCTTTGGAATATTGATGTAAGATTGGTCTTGTTTTAAAGAAGACATTTGGCAGATTTTTGTAGAAGTGAAATAAATTAAAGTTAAAGAGAAAAAAAGTTATAGAAGTTTGAGTTTATGAAAATGTACAATGTTAAAAAAAAATTACAAAATTTTTAAAAATACAAAAAAAATCAAAGCCAAAAATCTGAACAAGTTGTGTTTCAAATGTTATGTTGATATCTCAAAAAATAAGCTTTCAGTGAGATTTAGTTTGGGCGCAGTACCACACTTCTCCACTAGTTGACATTACTGCCCATATAACGGCGCCTCCATTTCCATGTTGTTTGAGTGATTCTGAACCATTATTTTTTACAATTTTCATGCAATTTATGAAGTAGACATCCTATTCAGAAGTAGTATTGGAAGTTTGGCAGATTTTGAAATGAATTCAACCTCTAAGAAACACAAAAGATCACGTATGTGCATTATAGCTCGCTGCCACATCACAAATGCTGAATCTATTATTATTTTCTTTATATTTAAAACATTTTCAAACCTTTTTTTCTAAAAGAATTGAACAGATGCTATCTTTTGAACTCTTGGCATGAAAACAAACTGAGGTTTCTACCATTCTTTCATGATTTTTCATGTTCATTTCAAAATAAAGGTCTGAACACGCCTTAGGAGTATGAACATATTCTTGTTGCAAATTTATAAATTACGGCTCCTCTGTAATGTATTTTGAAAATCAGTCACCAAATATGTAAACTTTCAAATGATATATAGTTTGTCAAGATTAGGTTAGGTTTAGTATAGGATATATTACTATAATATTATATAATGTAATATTACTATAGTTTTAAATATATAATGGCTGTGCTTCAATATGCCAATATAAGGGGTTTAATATATTGTCCTGTCTTTCTCTGTGATGCTGTTATGAATGTTTCATCTGGAAATTCTGTAAATGTTTCACCCTCAGTCTTTTCAAATATGGAAAACAGAAGCCTAGACATTTTGCTAAACTTAAAGAGAAATAAAAGAAATAAAAAGTCAAACAGATTTGGAACGGCACGAGGAAAAGTAAATGATCAAAGATCTTAATTTTAGAGTAAATGCACTCCGACTCGATTGATTGATTGATTGATTGATTGATTGACTGACTGACTGACTGACTGACTGACTGACTGACTGATAAATGCCGACTCTTATCTGTGATATTGTGAATCTAGCAGTGAGGTATTGCTTCTGCTTGTTCAGATATATACGAGTCATTCATCATCTCATGTGGACAGCGGGTGATTGATCACAGAAATATACACCGTCTCCGGGTGTTTCCAGCTTCATTCTCCTCAGTAACCGTTATTCTGGATTTAGATTCGCATCGTATTAGACACCCTGTCTTCCATAAGTGTGTTTTAGGGTGAATATGTGTTTCTTTCGAGGGTGAGTTTGTGTTTGTCTCTCTGTCAGTTCTCACACTGCATTAATTATGTTTCTGCAGTATAGCTTTATACCGCCAGGTGGCGCTTTAGATCGCGGCAATATCTGCTCAACTCAATGACCAACCCAGTTGCTTAGTGATGCAAACAGCTGATGCTTTTTGAGCCTGTCATGTCTTCATATTTGCCTAGTTAAATCATCTCCAAACTACAAGCATATACAGTATATGACCGTCTTTTTGTCTTGTTTTCTCATAAAGGTAATCCCAAAACAAAATGACATGACAGAAGCTTATTTCAGAAGATATATCTCAAATGTAAGTGTATTTTGGCCTTTAGTTTTCATCTTAATGTGATGAAAAATGCATGCTTAAAAGAATATGAAAAATGTTGCTATTTGGAGGTGGTCAATCATGTTCTTTTGCACGTTTTGCTTCTCATGAAACTATTTATTTATTTTTAAGGTTCACTCTAAAAAAATACTGGGTTGTTTTAATCCAATTATTGGGACAAATTTGGACAAACCCAAACGTTGGATCAAAAATGCAATTAAAAAATGTAACCCAATGGCTGGGTTTGTCCATGTTTGACCCAAAATTGGGTTAAAACAACCCAGCATTTTTTAGAGTGTTGTTTTGTTATCGTCTTTCTGGAAATCAGTACACATATCGGCCCTAGTGATTAAGGGAAGAAAAGCTATTTGAAGAAGGCATAACAACAGAACCATGGTTTTAATGTATCATTTAACTGAGTATACAAATACATCTTTGTTGATATGCATAAAAAATGCTGGGCTATGCTCTAAAAAATGCTGGGTTGTTTCAACCCATGTTTGGGTCAAATATGTACAAACCCAACAGTTGGGTTACATTTTTTTTTTTTTTTTAATTCAACCCAACAGTTGGGTTTGTCTATATTTGACCCAAACATGCATGCAATTTTTTCAGAGTGCATGAAACAAAATAAACTCAATTCACTAATGAAATAATCCCGAACGTCTGGCTCATCATGTTGCTCAAATCATTCCACACGCAAGAACATTTCAGTGCTTGTCAAGTACAGTATCTGACCTTGCGTCTCACGCTGTTATTTGGCGTTTTGAACCCCATGTTTCGACTTGGCAGCGGAGTACCACTGCCAGTGCCAGCTCCAGTACTGTGTTCTGCACCGGGCCTCGCTGTTTTACTCTTCAGCTTTACTGCCAGGATCTCAATGACCAGCACGACTTAGAGATGAAACTTTGGACCCGGCCGAAACAAAGAAACTAAAGCATGCCTGAGCTTAAATAAGCAGCGTTTCCACATGATGTTTTTGCAAGGCAATGAAAGGCCTGTTTGCAAAGGTTCGCCGCTGAGCCCAAATTTCTGTCCGTCAGGAAACAAACCTGAAGCAAGTCGGCTCTTGCCCTTCCGCTCGGTTATTGTGACATTGCCACAGGCTGAGAAAACCTGTTCGACATACCAATGCACCGGAGAGCTTTCAGAGAGTAACTTGCTGTTGATGCTGTGAAGTATTTACTCACTTCAGTCGCTCACATAATGTATAAATTGCATTGCACTTGCATAACAAAGAGTTCACAGCAAGCGGCGCCTGCATGTGGACTCAAGTGTTCACATCCGAGGGCCTCGATATTCAAAAGATGGATTTGAATGTTGTTGTTTGTATTTATATTAATATATTTAACTTTTAAATCAACTTACACTTTATTTGGTGACACTTTATTTTACAGTGTCCTTGTTATGTTACATGCACTTACAATAGTAACAGTTAATCACAGTATGCATAATCACATGCAACTAACCCTCAAGCAAACCCTAACCCTATAGTAAGTACATGCACTTTATTAATATTACTCAGCACTTAAATATATAATTGCACTGTAACAATGACACCGTAAAATAAAGTGTAACCCTTTATTTTAAGGTGTCCTTGTTACAGTGTAATTATATATGTACGTACTGAGTAATATTAAAGGGTTAGTTCACCCAAAAATGTAAATCACTCCATGATTTCCTCGCCCTCAAGCCTTCCTGGGTGTTTATGACTTAATATGTATATTTTTCTCACAAAAAAAACGCATTGTTTTGCTTCAGAAGGCCTTTGTTAACCCCCCGAATCCGTGTGGATTACTGTTATGAAGGATGGGTGTACTTTTTTGGCCTTCAAAATCATATCCTCCATTCACTGCCATTATAAAGCTTGGAAGAGCCAGGGCGTATTTTTATTTCTATACGTCTGACAGAAGAAAGTCATATAGCTACACCTGGCTTAAGGGTGAGTAAATCATGGGGTCATTTTCATTTTTGGGGGAACTAGCCCTTTAATTAAACAACATGTACTAACCATGGGGTTATAATTCGGTTTGGTTTAGGGTTAGTTGCTTGTAATTATGAATAATTTATAGTAATTACTATAGAAACTACATGTAACCTAACCTGTAAAAAGACAGTGTAAAACTTTTGTTCGGTTTAATGTAGGCTATAATCTTTACCTTTTGTGTATATGCATGTTCAGTGCACATGTAGACAAAAAAAATTCTAGTTTCGCTTATATACCAACAACATATTATATATATTGATATTATGTTCAAGTATTTTGCATGAACTATGCACGTGTTGAATCTTAAGCCTACACTATATCACGATTATTTATTTTATGAAATATGAAAAAAAATTGACGTTTCACTTTCACTATGTTATTGTGGCACAAGGTTGTAATTTAACTCGTATAAGCCCGTGTTGCACTCTAGACTGATCGGATTATGATTCTGTTGACATGCGTAATTACGCATGGTAATGAGTGTAGTGCGCACGGGCGGGGCGGGGTCGCTCCAGCTGCGGTGGTCCACGGGGCTGATGCTGATGGATCCGGCTTGACAGAACAAGGTTATCCACCAGGAGAGAGAGAGCCCGTCCATTTTCTTCATCAGCGTCTCACTCGCAGCAAAGCAACTCCCCGCACGCTCGCGCCACGGAGCGCGTCCCTGGGACTCCGCTTCTCCGCGCACGGCAGACTCCAGGTTGCCGCGCCCAACAGATCCCGGGATGCGACCGATTCCTGCAGCTGGCTGGGATGCAATGCGCCTCAGAAGCTGAAATAATGTCATTTGAAGGGAATAACGCCTCGCTGTCACTTCGCTAAGACGAGGAACGCGACGGGAGAGTCTCGAGGAGCAGGTTTTTTATTTGCCGCACATAACCGGAAAAGTCATTTGCATGGATCTAATTAGCGTTCCCCGATCATTCACGTGTGAACTTTTTCCTCTGACCATGTGAATCTGGGAAGAAACAAATATTGTCTTTTATATGCAATGCATCACATTAGTGTGTTTTTCTAACATCTTCAGCACACTGACTCGTTGAAGATGCAGCTGCTGCTTTTGAGAACGATCTTTGTCATTGCAGGATGTCCACATGTTTTGTTGCATGGAGAAACCCGTAATGCACACACCAAAGAAGCAGGCAGTGTTACTCTTAGGAGCCTGCATGATCCGAAAGCCAGCGGCACACACCCTGCGAGGCATCGAGCCGCAGGTACACCTGCCTCTGACATCAAACACACTTCAGGAGACAACATGAACCTGTCCTCGCATCTCTGGAGTGCAGGTAACCCCGTTTACCTAAAAAACCTAAAAGATCTCATGTCGGCCACAGACAGTGGCACAAACCGGCACAAGCGCTTGCGGCGACATAAAAGGAAAAAGTTGAATGGTGAGATGCCTGCTACCATGGGAACAGCAGATGGACACAATAACTCTAAGCCATATTCAATGAGCAAGAGAGGGGACCGCGAGAGAAACCACAGACGCAAGCGAGGCACAAAGGAACACCACAAGAAAACGTTTAAAAGGGGCCCGAATAAAAGCACTGCCTCACTGACACCCGTGGAAAGTTATTATAACGCCCTGACGTCCTCCTTAACCCTGTGGGAACCGATGCCCAAGCCTCAAGCCCTCACCTCCACAGATTTCCCATTAGATCTCACCAGATACACCGAATCCCACACCAAACAGATCGACGACCCATGGGACGCCACGCCGATGACCCCTCCGTACGCCGAGGACGAGGAGAGCGAGTTCTTCCCCAATCCGTTCTACCCCGTCACCAGCGAGACGTATGGGGCGTACGCCATCACTATCGTTTCGCTGCTTATTTTTGCGGTGGGAGTAACGGGGAATGTAGCAATAATGTGTGTCGTGTGCCATAACTACTACATGAGGAGCATCTCGAACGCTCTTCTGGCGAACCTGGCCATCTGGGACTTCGCACTGCTCTTGTCTTGCCTGCCTCTCGTGGTGTTTCACCAGCTCACCAAGACCTGGCTGTTGGGCCAGTTCACCTGTAAAGTCATACCATATATCGAGGTAATGCATTGTGTTCATTCATATTTTGTGTGCATAATGTTGCAAAGGCATTGCACATACATAGAGTAAACATTTACATTTTCACACTTTCCACACAAACTTTGTCATTTCATTTGCTGTCATGTTGTTCCAAACTCTTGTGGGGCACAGGAGGAGATATACAAAAATAGACAGTTTGAATTGCATATAAAATTTCCATCCGTTTGGATGATAAACAAACTTAATGTGATGCATATTTCTCAGGCATGCACAAATGAAACCGGTCTGCCCTCGAAAAACCATGCTGTAGTTTATCAGCACATATTTGCATCGATTTGATTTGATTTGAATCGTATTTTCAAGATGCACTCATTCAAATGACTTGATCAGCATACATCTGTTCACATTTACTCAGTTGTCGGTCATGCACACGAGTGTGTTAGGTTTGCTCTTTTTGTTTTGCACAGAAGGGTGAGGTATTGAATTTGTGGCACTGTGGGTAATCCTGTCTCGTGTGGAGAGACGTCATGTAAAGGAGCATCCACCCTGGCCTCGGGACACCTGCACTGACCTGTCACACACACACACACACACACACTGTACAGAACCTGAAATCTGCAGGCGCTCATCTGCTCACCACACCCAGTTTCTGCACAGCTCGCTGATCCATAGACAAACCTCACGCTTCTTTACTGTCAAATCATTGTGGAGCCAAAAGTCACAGTCTCACAAAAAATATCCAGATCATATTTCACACCAAAATCAAAATAGAAATTGCATGCACAGTGTAAAATGAATGAAGCCTATATCATTGCAACATTATTTTCCTGAATATTATAAAATATTTAATTTATCCAAATCGGGGTTGCAGATATACAGTATATTTTTTCATCTAAATAACTTTTCCTATGAAAGGTTCCAGGTATTTTTTTATTTTATTTTATTCAAATCTGAATTTATGTGTCAAGGTATTTTTTATTCCCATTGTTAATTGGTTTTCATTATATATATATACACACACAGTAATTTACACACAAATACAATTATTTTACATTAAAATTAGCATTAATTTTATGTTGTTGTTGTTTTTTTGTTTTTTTTTACTTTATGATCATCAGATTTAGGAAGTAAAAAACAATGCAATTAAATGCAACCCAAAACATTAATGTTCCTCAAAACAGGCCTGATTTTCTTTAACCAATATATAACTTATTTATTTAGAATTTAGGTGTGAAATATGAATGTTTTTGATGCTTTCTTGTGATCGGACGACTCGTGAACGAAACAAACAAAATCGTAATGCTCAATATTGCATCATTGGAGGCATCAGTTTTCATGACAACGATGTGCTAAAAGCTTAAACGTTTTTCAGTTGCATTTTACGCGTCGCAAAAACGACAAAAAATGTTGATGGCGGTCAGCGGTGGCACTCTGGAAAGAAACATGCGCATGACGTCACTGTTCTTGTAGTTTACACAGAGACGATAACAGTATTGTATACAAAAACTTGCACGTAAAAACTGTTTGGGTTTTTCAACATGAATATTTTGCTGGCCGGACGTGCTTCATTCAAGCAGATTGGAGCTGTGCTTGTATACACAGATAATCTCTGCTGAGGGGCGATCCAAGATGGCCACCGACTTGCCTTGAAGACACTTGAGATTCACTCATCCGTTTGCCTTAGAGAGTGAGACTGTGTGAGTTGCTATTGTGAACGTGAAGGCGGTGAGGGGGATGTTGAGACGTTCGTGTGTGTTTTGGAGGGAGAGCGGTGCGAATGCGGTGTCCTGGTGGCACACACACTGCGTTCCTGCTGTGATTGTATGGGACAGGCAGCGAGGGCCTGTAGGCTCGGCCTGACAATGGTGAAGCTGAATGAAAACAAGCCTGTGTGTGTGTGTGTGTGTGTGTGTGTGTGTGTGTGTGTGTGTGTGCGCAGCGGAGCTACTGTATGAATGAGTTCAGGCTAAGTGGTGAGTAAAGTCAGTCTTAAGGGCAGATTGTGAGCGAGTGCTCCACTGGGAGAAAACGCCTCCGGCTACATCACTCAGACCAATGTAACACACACACACACACACGCATGCATGCAAGCTTAAAGGTGCAGTCTGTAAGAATAAAAAACTAGTGGTCGAAATAGGTACTGCAGTTCAAATTCAAAAATCTGGGAGATCATTGTTTCCCCGCCTCCTCAGACTCGACGCTCACACGGGTTGCCAGATTGAGGAACGCAACGGGAACGAGCGCAGTTGACAATAAATACCGAGGTGTCTTACACACTTGTAAGTTGAAGAGTTGATTCATACGCGTTTCATTATTCTTTCGTATTTTTAGATGGATACCGAGACTTTTTAGGTTGGGTAGAATCTGCAATCTCTGACCCAGTTTGTTTGCTGGCTGAATGCTGGATATATATAATATCCAAGATAATAAGATAATATTATATACTACTATAGAGACAGAGCGTATTTAGGCCACGCCCACACCGGGGGGGAAACAATCCAACCGTCTCCATTGACTCAGCATTGCGAGAGGCTCCTCCTGGTCATTTCTTGCTTCTAACTAAAGACAGAAAAATGCCCAAAAGCTGCTGTGTGACGAGGTGTCCAGCAAACAAGCTGAGAAACCCAGAAATAAGTGTTTATAAGCTGTCGACCCCAAAAAACGAGTGTTTATAGACATAAAAGTGGACAGGCAGTTGAGACCGAGCGTAACGTGTCTCATTACTCTGAGAACTAACGTACGCCCGCTGGAGGAGAACGTCATCGGCAACACAGGATCGCTTATCTTACAGAAATATAATATATAAAACTGACATTTGGATATTTGACTCATCACCAGTGACCAAATGTTTAACTCACTGCACACGCAACTGTGTTTCTAGTGCATACTGAGTGTCAGGATCCCACAATTTACCCATTCGTTCCAGCCTGTGTCCACTTTTAAGTCCTTAAACGCTTGTTTTTTGGGGTCGACGGCTTATAAACACTTATTTCTGGGTCTCTTAGCTTGTTTGCTGTACACCTCGTCACACAGCAGCTTTTGGGCATTTTTCTGTCTTTAGTTAGAAGCAAGAAATGACGAGGAGGAGCCTCTCACAATGCAAAGTCAATGGAGACGGTTGGATTGTTTCCCCCCCCCCCCCCCGGTGGGCGTGGTCTTCACATTATGACACGTTACGCTCTGTCTCTATGCTATTGGGTGAACTGGCAGTGGGCAAAAAAATGACACTCCTGTAAAAGAGATTTTAATCTCAGTGAGATTCACTCCTGGTTAAAGGTTGTATCAGCGATTGTGGGTGACGTCACTTCTGTTTGTGTTTGAAGCGATCCCAAACAAACCAAGTTAGCTCGCCCCTCCCTCCCGTTTCGTGCATCATGAAAAAAACGATCATGCACGCGCATTTCTTAGCTAGAGCTACCCAAGTTTAGTCGAGCATCGCTCATATTATTTCAAGAAGGATATTTTCACACACAGTTCACATCCAAACAAGTCAGCACTAGCAGCGACTCACCTGTCCAGAAGAAACAGGGCAACCTCGGCGTCCGATTAAAAAAAAAACAAAAAAAAAAAACAATGTTTTACTTTAATTTCTTTCCACCATTCAAAAGCCTTCCCGACAACTATACGCGTCTTGGAATAAACACGATGGTATTCCCTCGCCCTAATCCTCCTCCTCTTTTGGGAATTGACTCAGCCATGTTCAATTTCTCTTGTTGATAGACGCTGGCTGCTTCTTCCGCTCCGGCGTCGCGTGCAGCTGTCACCGTACACGAGCGCAAAACCTCACAACACCAGCCCCTGTCTGTGATTGGTTGAACACTGTTTATTTGGGTTTTGAGTGGTTGGTGAAACCAATTGTTTTTGTGTGCAGATCTCAGAGTCTAGATGCCTACAGAGACGCGTTTTTTTGACAGCTTGCTTATGGGGCGGGCAGCTAGCGGATCGTTAGGAAAGATTAGATGAATGTGATCATTTATGTTTGGGCCTGAAATCGCTGATACAACCTTTAAAGCTACACTGTGTGATTTTTACCCCCATCTAGCGGTGAAAAGGTATATGACCATCCAGTGAATATTAGTTTCTGTTCCTCTCAATTCCGATTTCGTTTTAACTCCTACGGTGGCCAATGTAGTCCAAGATTAACATGGCTTCCAGTTCGACCTCGTCCATGAGTGTTCCTTCAAGTGATGAGGTTACTTTAGAAAACTATTATAATTTGCAGTAATTTAATTTGTCAGTTAACATATAGGTTATGACATCTATGTAAAATGAATAATAGTTTTATGTTTTCGTTATTTTTTTACCATTTCATTGCTAACATCAGCTATCAGGTTCCCAGACGAATGCAAGCTAATCTTAGTAAAGTAACTTTTATCAGTGCTGTCGTTATTCTGTATATTGTACGACATCACTAGCGTAAGGCAACGTTTACATTGTAGGCTATATCATTTTCTCCGTGAGCAGAGATCAGCTGATGTGACGGAGGTGCGAGGGAGAGATAGAGGGAAAGGAAAACATAAAAACAGGGCAGGTGCCAGTGAATTGCGGAGACGCGAAAGGCAAAGCTTGAATTAACGGGTATGTCCCTCTTTGGCTAATGTACTTTCAAGATGGAGGGGCAACATGGCGACCGACATTCAAACCCCTCACCCGTATGTATTTTCAATGGCATATTATACACTCACGAGAATACTTTATTACTTGAACAAAGTAAATATACATTAATGAGCACATATATTTGTGAAAGAACTAAGTGTTTTTAGCTAAGAATAAACAAAAAAAGTAACACAGTGTAGCTTTAAAATAAAGGTTAAATAAAACATTTTTAAAATTCCAACACCGAAAGCTCATTTCAAAGTATAATAACTGGCTGTCGAAGTGTTTTTCAGAGAAACGTGAACTCAGCATGTTTCCTAAATATCTGCAAACATTTTTTCTTTAGTAGAGTGAAGATGTTACATACAGCACCTTTAAGAAACCAACATGGTGTGTGATAGTTCATGCGAGCTGCAAGTCAAAGCCCTCACCTGTTGTCTCCAGAGTGTTTCCCGGTGTATTGTGGAGGTCAGTGCGTTCAGAGGAGCTTGTCTGATCACTGAGCTTGTTTTATCAGAGGTCTGACATTTCTTCCTAGGAAAGGTCGAGGGAAAGCGTGTCGTGCAGTGTTTTAACTTGACTTGTGTTTTGACTGGCCTTTAGCTTTTTGGAGATCACATCAGTCACAACATTTGCAGGAAGGCCTCGTCTCATTTGAGCAAACACACTGTCGAGACGCATCTCTCCAGCAAACACTCTAGCATGATGATGAAGATGATGATGAAGATGATGATGATGAAGAGTTTTAGACAAGCAAACACCACTTACATTTTCTCCAGGTTTCATTTTGGAGATATTTTATTTTATTATTTTATATTATTCTATTTCTCCAAACCGCTTTTCTTACACTCTAAAAAATGCTGGGTTGTTTAAACCCAATTTCTAGAGTATATGAAGGGTTGCAGGTATTTTATTTTATTCATATATTTATTTATTAATTCATTTATAAACATTTCTCTCCAAATCGCTTTTCCTTTGAAGGGTTCCAGGTTTTTTTAATGTCATGTTATGTTATTATTTATTTTTATTTGTCTCCAAATCACTTTTCCTACACTCTAAAAAATGCTGCGTTGTTTCAACCCAATTTTGGGTCAAATATGGACAAACCCAGCCGTTGGGTTACATTTTTAAATTACATTTTTAACCCAACGGTTGGGTTTGTCCATGTTTGACCCAAAATTGGGTTGAAACAACCCAGAATTTTTTAGAGCGTATGAAAGGTTACTTGCAGATATTATTTTTTTATTATATATATATATTTTTTTTTATATATTTTATTATTTTATCCATCTGTTTATCTCCAAACCTCTTGTCCAATATAAGGTTGTAGGTAATTTTATTTAATTTCAGTTTATTTTATTGTTTGGCTTGTTTACTGGTTTTTGTTGGCTTTCAGTTTTATTAGTAACCCACCATGTGTTTGTGTTTTTGATGCAGGCTGTTGACTCCCATTCTAATGGCCTGAATATACGTAGCTGAATATATCATATATAACACTATTACTCTAATAGCTTTTGTTTCTAGCTCGCTCATGCTTCAATGCCGTCTCATTTGTCAATATGTAGGAATTATTGCCCTCGCTGCTGGCAGTGGCCCAGAAATGGCCTCCAGTCTGAAAGTAGCCGTTAAACCAGATTAATAACCAGCACCTCCATGCTTCTAGAAAGCCTCTTAATCAGAGAATTAATGAGGCGTTAGTAAAGCCCATCTCAGCAACACCACCATCTCCTGCTGCTAGAAGATGCCTGCGCATGTCAGGGTCGAGGTCTGGACTGTGGTGTGTGTGTGTGTGTGTGTGTGTGTGTGTGTGTGTGTGTGTGTGTGTGTGTGTGTGTGTGTGTGTGTGTGTGTGTGTGTGTGTGTGTGTGTGTGTGTGTGTGTGTGTGTGTGTGTGTGTGTGTGTGTGTGTGTGTGTGTGTGTGTGTGTGTGTGTGTGATTTACTTCAGTTCAAGTCACTTGACCATCACATATGTGTCAAATCATGATGAAAATTAATCAGAGCCAATGCATTGCACTTTTTAATGCCCTTGCTTGCAAGCTGTGTGACAAAAGAAGAGTTTGATGCATAAGAAGCTTTATGGGCAGATGAAACGCATGCAGTTTGAACAATAAAATAAAATTAGGTACAACCCTACATAGGACAAGCGGTTTGGAGAATAAACAGAAGTATAAATTAAAATAATAAATAAAATATAATAAAATTAGCTACCCTTCATAAGAAAAAGCGATATGGAGAAGAATAAAATAATAAAATAAAATATCTGCAAACCTTCGAAGGAAAAGCGGTTTGGAGAAAATTAAAAACAAAAATTAATGAATTGAATTAAATAAAATATCTACAACCCTTCATAGGAAAAGTGATTTCACTCAAAAAAAATGCTGGGTTGTTTCAACCCAATTTTGGGTCAAATATGGACAAACCCAGCCATTGGGTTACATTTTTAAATTACATTTTTAACCCAACTTTTGGGTTTGTCCACATTTGACCCCAAAATTGGGTTGAAACAACCCAGCATTTTTTTGAAAAAAAAAAATTTTCATAAAAAAATATACAATCAAAATATGTACAACTCCTCATAGGAAAAGTGATTTGGAGAAATAAAATGAAAAAAAAATGCAATAAATAAAAAAATCTGCAACCCTCCAAAGGAAATTGAGTTTTTTGTTTCTTTCATCCGGGAAGCATCACTTTCTGGCCTTCTCTTGAGCTGAGCATCTAGTGTTGCAGGATGGATGTGTTTCACACCTATGGAAGTAATGCAGCACCATTACAGCATCTTAATGGACACAATGGTCCATAATGGATTCTGAACACTGTGCTTTTTGTCAAAATGATGAAGCGTCTAACCAATGTGCTTTTGGAGATGAATAAGGCGGGCTGGTTTTCATCGCGAGCGCGTTCCGCTAATTGTCTCCTCCTTGATGCTGATGTGCCTGATTGCTCTGTAATTATGATAATGAAGACAAACACTTAGTTGCCTCTTTCATTTGGGTTTGTATGATCCGCTGGGACGCAGCTGCGAGAACGTGGCCAAGAATCTCTCCAGGCGTCGCCTATTCATTGCTGTTGTTTCTTTTGTGTCGCCTCTGTAAATACTCGTTCAAATCACCCAATTTATTGTGGCAATATTCACGGCGAATGTCCCGTTTGACAGTGGGAAGTGCGCGTTCAGAGGGTTTTAGGGCCGTTCTCTGTGCCGTGTGAATGAATTGCCGGGCCGCGGGAGGTTGGCTTGTCTGTCACGATAACACGGCAAATGAAGTCTGGAAATGTGAGAGCTGTTAGTTTCTCATCCTGCAATCCAGCTGTTATGTGCCGAACGGTTAATACGGAGAGTGTTTCCAGCTGTTCAGAGAGTTGCCAGACGAGATTCAGACTTCCTCATCAAGCGCTTGTTTACGCCACTGGCCTTACCTGTGTAGGATCACACACACAGCGCTGTCGTGAATCGTGATAACAACATTTTAACAGTCGATACACCTGTGAAATTTCATGGTTGTCGATGGCTTTGCAGAAAAGCAAAAACAAATTAACACATTCCTTTAAAAAAAATGATCAATTAATCCCATTTTATCGCATATTAATTCAATTTAAACAATGTTAATAGTAATAATAAATACATTTAACTTAAATGCAACAATAAACAATTAAATTAAATTAAATTAAAATGTATTTAATTTAAAAAACTTATTTTTTCTGAATTTTTATTTAATTGTTTGTTTAAATATATATATATTTTTTAAATTAAGTATTAGGCCTAGTAATATTTAATTATGTGCATATATAGAAAAACATAAACGACTCTTTTCCATTTATGTAAAGTTTAAATAAACAAACGTAACTTAAATAAATTGTTAAAGAATTCATTAAAATTTATTAAATATATTAAAGGGATAGTTCTCCCAAAAAATGAAAATTCTGTCATAATTTATTTACCCTCAAGTTGTTCTAAACCTGTATGAGTTTCTTTCTTCAGTTGAACACATATCTTCACAAAAGAAGATATTTTGAAGAATGATGGTGTTACGTAATCATGTATCAATGGTGCCCCACAACTGTTTGATTTATTAATCCAACTCTTACTTTTTAATGAATTAATTGATATATTATCAACCCATTTAATGAGCAAACTGTGTTTGTGTTCTTGTATTCCCAGGTGGCGTCTCTCGGCGTGACCACCTTCACGCTCTGCGCTCTGTGCATCGACCGCTTCCGCGCCGCAACCAACGTCCAGATGTACTACGAGATGATCGAGAACTGCACCTCCACCGCCGCCAAACTAGCCGTCATCTGGATCGGCGCGTTACTCCTCGCCCTCCCCGAGCTCCTGATCCGCCAGCTAGTGTCGGAAAACGGCGACGGCACGTTAGCATCACAGCGTTGCCTGATCCGTATCTCGACTTCCCTCCCTGATACGCTATACGTGCTCGGCTTGACGTACGAAGGCGCGCGTTTGTGGTGGTGTTTCGGCTGCTACTTCTGCCTCCCGACGCTCTTCACCATCGGGAGTTCGGTTGCGACGGCCCGACGGATCCGACGCGCCGAGCGCGGCTGCGCAAGAGGCAACAAGAAGCAAATCCGATTGGAAAGCCAAATGAACTGCACCGTCGTGGCGCTAGCCATCGTGTACGGGGCGTGCGTGGTGCCGGAGAACGTGTGCAACATGGTTTCGGCGTACATGGCGGCCGGCGTCCCGCAGAGCACCATGGCTCTGTTGCACTTGCTCAGTCAGTTGTTGCTGTTCTTACGGGCCGCCGTGACGCCGGTTCTGTTGCTCTGCTTGTGCCGACCCTTCGGACGGGCTTTCCTCGAGTGTTGCTGCTTCTGCTGTGGGTTCTCGACACACTCCTCGGCCACCGCGAGCGACGACAACGAGCACGAGTGCACGACTGAACTGGAGCTGTCGCCGTTCAGCACGATCCGCCGAGAGATGTCCAACTACACCGCGACTGGATCCCACTGTTGAGTCCAACACCCTGTTCAACACAAGCAGGGGCGCCGCTAGCCATTTTAGCCCCTATGAAAGAATATAAAGGGCTGCCTGATTAATCGCAATTATCATTAAATCGCGCTAAACCGATTTGGCTTATCGTGATTTTGAAATCAGAAGGCTGTGATTATTTGTAATGTGCAGCTTGTCAGAGACGCACGGCTCTGTAAACACTGCTCACTCTGAAAGCTCTGAGTTTGAGTCGCTTATTACGTGCATTTGAAAAAGCAACACACATCTTTACAAACATGAGAAGCATTTATGAACCTCTTGTCCAACAATAGACAACATTTAATAACATGCTAACTCACTTCATAACGACAGTTGAGCTCCTCCTTCTGTGAGATGATGTGCTTCTTACACAGAATAAGGCAGTCGTGTGTTCATTAGTTTAATCAATCAGAGCGTTTCAATCTTCTGATTATTCAGATACAGCGATAGGGATTTCCTGGAATGATGTGTGTGTGTGTGTGTGTGTGTATGTCACCCTCTGGCTTTTACTACTGAGCATTTACCACTGATAACAGTCGCGCTGCACTGACAAGCTGCACATAAAATAATCGCAGCCTTTGCCAAATCGCGTGCGGTTTAATTTCGATTAATCGTGCAGCCCTAATAATAATAATTTGTTAACATTTGTATAGCACTTTTTCTGGGACTCAAATCGCTTTACTCCTCAAACACCACCAATGTGACGCACCACCTGGATGATGCAACGGCGGCCATTTTGAACGTCCACCACACACCAGCTTACTGACAGAGTGATGAAGCCAATCACACTCTTAAAAATCCTGGGTTGTTTTAACCCAAATTTGGGTCAAATATGAACAAACCCAACAGTTGGGTTAAAAATGAAATTTAAAAATTGAACCCAACGACTGGGTTTGTCCATATTTGACCCAAATTTGGGTTAAAACAACCCTGCATTTTTTAGAGAGTGTATATATGGGGATGATTAGGAGGCCATGATGGATGGGGGCCAATGGCCAAATTTGGCCAGGATGTCGGGTTACACCCTGCTATTTTTTCCGAAGAACATCATGGGATTTTTAATGACCACAGAGAGTCAGGACCTCGGTTTAACGTCTCATCTGAAGGCCGTTCCTCTTTGACAGTACAGTGACCCCATCACTATACAGGGGTGTTATAATGAGCGCCCCCTGCTGGCCTCACTAACACCTCTTCCAGCAACACTGCTTAGCTTCAGTGGGCAACCAGTTTTGGGCTACTGGGTGATATGGCTTCTGGACAAGATGAGGTTACCGCACCCATTCCATTAATAACATTGATCTCTTTGGGGCTCGAAAAGTGTGTAAGCCCTTATAATCATCCTAACTTCCCCCCCTTAGCGGCGCCCCTGACCACAAGCACATGCTTTTGTCTCACCCGTGTAAATACTGTGACCACGACCACGTTGTTCTTTTAAAGAAAGTCATGTAGACTGAAAGTTATGTAATTACTACTTCTTTTTTTTTCTTCTTTTTTTATAATTGTCCTTAATATATATATATATATAAATATATATACACTGAACTAGTGACTGCTTTAATTTTGCAGTTTGTTTGCACTGCCAACCACTTTAGCTTTCTCTCTCTGCTCTGTTTTCCACACGTACACCGTGTCTACACTGGAAGCCGTCGACATTGAGTTGCACTAAAAGCGTCCATCACTAACCACTAACTAGACAGACCAATCACATGCACGCTTGAGGCTAGACGCAAAGTGACGTTATTTTTAACAAAAATCCATCTTTTTATCATTTTAATATGTATTATTTAATTTTTAAAACAATAAAAATTAATTTCAATTAGTTTTTTTTTGTTTTTTTATTAGTTTTTTTATTTTATTAAAAAAATCATTTTTATTGACTTTACCTAGGTTTTCATGTTACTTCCAAATGTTATTTAAATTTGTAACGAATTAAGAAAACTTATAGCAAAAAAAAAGGACACATTTGATATTGTTAATAAGATATTTATAAGTGGAAAATACATGGTTTCCACAACTTTCGACAAGTGAATTACAATTATTTTACACTAATTTATAATTGTATCAATTTGAACAAAAATGCTACTTTTATTTTTGCCAACTTTTATTATTTTTATTATTTTAATTACTTTTTATATATATTTTCATAAAAAATCCATTAGTAAAAACAAATAGGTTATTTGTATTTCACATAACTGCCAAAAGTTGTTTAAATATGTGATGAAATAATGAAATTCATAGCAAAAAACAAAACATTTTCAGAGTTTTGACAAACGCAATTATTTTACAGTAATTTACCATTTTAACAGATTTAGAGTTAAACAATTTAGAGTTGTGCATCACTACAAATAATTAGATTCACTGTTGGATTTTCCATGACTTTTTAAGATTTGGCCTGAAAAATCTCAGATCTTTATAGATTTTTCCATGAAAATAACGAACCGCTCGGCTAAAGTTCAGATAGTTCGCTGATCTGGCGTGTCGAGCGCGTCCGGTGTCCTCACGGTGTTCCTGTCGCACGGTGAGTTTCTGCATTTATTGAAAGTAACATTTCTCTAATGTTTGTAAATGGCTGTGTGTTGCGTGCCGTGACCTTTCTCTTGATAAAGGTGATTCTTGTGAATCGTTCTTGAAGTCTGTATAGAGCAGATGTGTGGGTAACGATCTGTATGTGTCTTACACCTGTGAACACCCACACCATGCTCGTTCTAGTTAACGGTTTCTAAACGTTTTTATATAACCAAAACAAAATGTCTCTTTAATAAACGGGAAACGTTTGCTTGAAGAATGGCAAACCGATCAATTAAAATGCCAGTGTGGTCGCGTGCATTTCTTTATAGCCTGTGCTCACTCTGAACTGGCTTTTGTGTTTCCAGGAAGATAACTCTGAATACAAACCGTGTTTTGCTTGACTAAAGTCTCCAACATGTTTCTCTAAGCAGTCACACTCGTTTCCCCGTGCATTATTCAAGGCCAGCCGCACACATCCGTCCCCTCGTGTGTCTGAGGAATTGTTTATCCACATAAAAGCATTAGCTGTCAGGCTGCACATTGAACAGGCCCAGATGAGATCTTACTCGGAGCTGGTCTTTTGTATTTCAAAAGCATTTGAGGTGTCAGATACTGCTATTTTTGGGACGTTTTGTGGGTAGATACAGATAGTGACAGACAGGAACGATTTACATATGAAAATATCTCTCTAGAAATGCCAAGCTTTGATTTTTTTGTGTGTGAAAATGTTCACCTCCTCATGTTATATCTCAATCGTGCCTGTTTCTGGGAAGCTTTGAACATTTGCATGTCTTGCTAAAAGGGATACATCTCACAAAAATCATGCATGGGTCACAGTTGGCCCCCAAAAACAAATGATTTGCATAAAAAGTGAGGCCTATTTTAGTTTTGCATCGTGACATTAAGAACATTTCCCTTCAAATTCTCATGAATGCATTAATGCAATGTGTGTATTGTCTTACTTTTCTGTCTTTTAATTTTTTATTTATTTTTTATTCTCATTCTCAAGTGTTTTTAATTATTGGACTACAGTACAAAATGAACTTTTTATTTAAATCAGCATAAATTAAAGCTATGTGCCACCAGCATCACCAAATGGATTTTAAATTAAGAGAATTTAGGACCAGCTTCTATCATTGGTCGAACAAACAGATAGTCCCGCCCCAAACTCACGCCATTGGTTGAGCCAGTGTTCCAGTGTCAGTCTGATCAAGATGCTCAAATAAACAACCTCTTATTTATTGAATTTGATTTGAAATCAAACAAATGATTTAAGCATTTTAATCATGCAGAAATGTCTTCTTTTTTTCTGTGGTAAAATATAGCCTCGTTCAAACTGTCCGTCGAAATCCAATTTTTATGCATATCCGATTGAAATCCGATCAGATTTATTAGCATGTGTGAACAGCAAAAAAAAAAAATTTTACAAATCCGTTTCAAGCTACATTGATATGTGGTTTGCAATATTCAAATCGCATTTCAGGAAATCTGTTTGTCTGACTTCTCTGGTTGGATTTCGTGTGGTTTATATGTGACTTTCTCACGCCACTCAAAACATAAATGTCAGAAGTTGTTATAGGAAACATACGGCAAGAAACAAGATTGTGTTGTTGCAAATGTTCAGCATGTTTTCTAAAAGCTTTTACGTGGCGTAAGAAAGTCACATAAACCACACAAAATGGAAATCCAGAAATGCGATCCGATTCTAAAAAAAATTCTACATATGAATGTAGCTCAAAATGGATTTGTAAAAATCATATTTAATGTGTTTCACACTTGCTGAATTTGATTGGATTTAAATCGAATGTGCACAAGAAATCAGATTTAGACTGACAGTCTGAACGAGGCTTTAGACTCATGACATGTTCTTGACAGGTTTCATGTGATTCCCCCAGACAGACTCTTGTTCACACAGCCCTGTTTTAAGAAGTGTTTTCATCCGTCGGATCACAAGTGGGCGACGCTAAATACAGGTAGCTTGGGTTTCCCCATACTGCCTTTGCGCAGCGCGATTTTATTCACGCTGAAAGGCAGTCTGGATACCATGGACCAGATTTTCGCCTCATCTAGGGAACCAATCACAGAACGGGGAGGGAGCAGCAAGACGATGACGACATCTATGCGACACAACTAAGCAGTTTGTTTATATCCATATACCTTCGACCCTCATGTTTATCTTGCACAAACGGCAATAGTCGCTGAACGTCATTGTTTACACAAAAATATCTTACCCATCGTCTTCTTCCGTGTCTAATTTCTGTCGCTCTACGTACGTCATCTGGTATAATGGAAACGATTGGCTATGAGCGTACAGGCGCATTTGATAGACATTCTTAGCACCCAATAAACGGCGCCGGCGCATTCGTAAACCACGCCTCAAATACGAGAAAATGCACATGTGGTTCCCAGACCCAAGTCTCAACGAGAATTGGGTCTGGCGTTAGCCAGGCTAAAATACAGGTGTAAACGGGTTTAAAACATTTTGAGCTTGTCTACTTTTGACCACTTCCGGAGCTTGTTGAATACGCATTGCTTTTGTAGTGTAAACGCTCATGTGGTCAATGCATTCGAACAGCCACAAAAGACCTAATGTGACTGACCTCATGCGTACACATTATGGGAAGAGCTCTAGCTCGACAGGATTTAATCGTTGTCGACTGAAGACTCAAGTTTGGTTTGAAGACGAAAAACGTACCAAGCACAATGTTCTCTCACCATTCCTGATTTCTAACACACACACACACACTGTTCGGCTGGTTTTGCGGCTGTCAGAGCAGAAACTTCCGCGTGTTTCTCCGTTGTTTCTTTTCACGATCATATGTAAATCGCGTTGAGCTTATTTCATCCAATATATCGAAAGATCTGAAAAAGCCCTTAGATTTACCCGTCCATATACCTTCTCCTTGAAGAAATCAGGACAGAAGTGGACTAAAGAGACTAAGGTGCTTTCACATCTGTAGTTCGGTTCATTTGGAGGGTGAAAAATTATACTTTATACTTTTTTCAGGTGTTTTGCTTCCTTTTCAGACCACACTGATCGCTCTGGTCCGAATCAGTTGATGAAACGAACCAAAATGCAGTCACGTGACAACATCCACATCTCTCGTTGGCCAGATGTGTCTTGAACGCATTTCCATAACTGCACTTCGATTGGTCATAATTAACGTGCGGGAAAATTCACACAGAATCTATGAAACCCGCTTTCCTCGAGCTGTTTGCTAAACAAAGCCAAGATTTTGAGTTTTTGAAAGTTGGGATCTAATGTGGTCATCCGACTAAATTTCTATGAGGCTCCGCCCCTCCTCACAACGCCAAGTTTGTCCGCGAGCTGCCATGCTAAAAGTGTAAACTGTCAACAAACATTAGTCCTCATCCCATAATGCACAGCGCCGCTGGTTTGGCCCAAACATGCGCAGTTCTTTGGCAGTCGGGTCTGTTCGAGGTCGGATCACGTTCTCACCACAAACGACCCGCTCCAGAGTTAATTTGAAAGCGTATCGTACGCTTGTTTGGTCCGCTTTTAGTGCGACTGCTGCATTCACACCGGCCCAAACCAACCGCACCACGGGGACAACGGACTCTAGTGCGATTCAACCCATCTAAACAAGGCAGGTGTGAAAGCACCCTAACACCAGGATCGGGAATGTGTCTCCTCGTCTACTCGTGATCCAAAACACATCTAGGTGTAAACGGGGCCTAAAAGCCCTTTGTTCTCCGATTTCTGTCTTCTGGTCAGATGAACTTGTCACGATTCATCCTCAGATTGATCTGCCATATTTCACTGGTAATTGTCCAGGAACAGCATGACGTCTATCATTACAGTGTCTCCATCAAACCCCCCTGCCCCGCAGAAGCCATTGGCTATTGTATAACCGCATTATCTGGGAGTCCTGGCCTCCTTCAGACGCTCCAATAATAACAAAGCAAGTTATAAGAAAGATGTGATGCCGTTTTCTTCCAGGGCTCCTTATGGCTTTTATCCAGCGCTGTCTGAGAGGAACAGGTGTGTTTTGTCTATTTTAATGAGGTTAGTTTTTGAGAAACTGCCAGGAATAACTCCCCCCCCCAAGACCTTGTTAGGTTGCAGTGGATGTCTGCAGTCTTCTCCGTGTTCATGGTAATGTGTTCGGCCGGGGCTGAGAGCAAAGCACACTTACTCAGGCGGAAACTCTTCTCTTCCCATCACTGTCAAGACATTGCTGTATCTCAAACTGAACCACCGCTCCTATTATATTCTCTTTTGTATTCTGTTTGCACCTGGCTATTGTCAATAAGTTATTTAAATGAATGTTTTCATTTACTGATGCATTCTCCAGACGGATGGCCTTGATGTTGCTAGCGCTTGTACTTTACCAGTTGAGCTACAGAAAATAAGCTTCTGAAAACAATATACAGAAGTCATCATTCGAAGTGGATCAAAAAAAGTTCCTCAAAGTTGTCCTAAGAACAAAAATTCATGGATGAAAGGTTTTGATCCACTTCAAATGTTGACTACTGTACTTGATCTGTTTGTAACAATTAACAAAAAGGGATTTTACAGTTATGCACTTTAAATGGGGGCGTTGCAACAGAATAAACATCTATAAAATAAACGAGGATGGAAAAGGCTAAATATAGCCACAATATTCAAACACTTTGTGTAACAAAACTATAGTGTGAGATAGTCACTTATAACCTTGTTTGTGCAAAGTTATATACAATATTTCCCACGGGTCCTTGAAATCCTTGAAAGTTTGTGAATCA
This sequence comes from Phoxinus dragarum, assembly GCA_033366665.1. Taxonomy (NCBI): domain Eukaryota; kingdom Metazoa; phylum Chordata; class Actinopteri; order Cypriniformes; family Leuciscidae; genus Phoxinus; species Phoxinus dragarum. The sequence continues at coordinate 60,077 of JARPMJ010003109.1, forward strand.
GAAAAAATAAATTCAAGGCTCTGGAAAGTTTTGAAAATAAACACACAGATACAGGTCCTTGAAAGTGCTTGAATTTATTTTGTGCAAGAAGTTTTCTGGAAAAAATACATTATTATTTCCTTGAGTCCGCGAATGTGTCCGCACTAGCTTGCTTGATTTGCGCTAGTTCCGCGCATTTATACGATGCGTTAAGTGTTTCCTGCGTGAGGTGTTGGGGGGGGGGGAAGCTGACACATGAAAACTGTAACAATCTTACAAGGTAACACGATGAATCCTTGAATTTCAGGGTATTGGACCTGGAAAGTCCTCAAAGTCCTTGAATTTGAAGTTAACCGAGGTGTGGGAACCCTGATTTCAACTCTAGTCATGAGTAGCCGGGAAAGACAGTAAACGATAAGAGTAAAAGCACCATAAATATATTGTTTACATGGAGAAATATTCACCCAAATAGAGTTATGCTGCCTAGACAATGTTATTTTCGGTATTGGGGGTAACGTTTTACAAGTAACGAAAGTTATGTAATCAGATTACTTTTTTCAAGTAACTAGTAAAGTAACTAGTAAAGTGCGCTGTGTGAACATGATGGTTATTGTGGATCTAGACTAAATGTGAACATGCCTTTACTCATCTCACTTGCACAAAAACAGATGAATTATTCCTCAAAATAAAGAAAACCCATGAAACAACCTAAGAATAATGCAAACCTGCTATAATAAATGTTAATTACACAAGTATACTTTATGTATTTAATCTCACTTTATTAAACGGTGTCTTTGCTGCTGACCTTCAATGATCCACTTTAATCATACTAATAAGACAAAAATGACTTCAGATAAACATCGCATTTGTATTTTGCTGAAAGTAACAGTGTTGAACTTTCTTCTCCTGTCCTTTTCTTCTGCAGAACAGCTGAAAGCTTTGTTTGAGTAGCGTTTGCTTCAGTCTGAGGCTTATTCATCTCACTTTTAGTGTGAAAGGACCTTACAGTTACCAAAATATAACTTTTCTTTATTAAAAAACAAACATGCAAGCCCAGTCCATGTGAGAATAGTAATGCAAAAGGAACGTAACACAAAAAGTAAATTAGTAACACAATTTTGGGAAGTAACACAATATTGTCATGCCTTACTTTTATTTTTAATACGTTTTGTTTTATTTTAATTTTAGTAATTTTTGTAATGTACCTAATTTTTGTTTGTTTTTCCATGTAATATTTATATTTTAAATTATTTTTTAATAAAAAAAACTAATTTTTAATAGTTTTTGTTAAAAATAACAACCCTGTGCCGTCAGTAGTCAACATGATTAAATAACATATTTTTGTATGGAGAATTAATAAGTGCTTTCAATTTAAAATCTCAATGGACCTTTATTGTAAACATTTGTTTTTATAAACAGAACTTAACGTACCTTAAATATTGCTTTAATTGTGGACATCCGGTTGTTTAATAGCCCACATTTCATTGGACATGAAGCTCTCCACCACTGATCAGGAATCATTCATACATTTTTATAGACATATTCCAAAGCCAGTTTTAAAGAACAGAAACTCCAGTGTCCAGTGAGAAAATGCATAATTCAACAGCACAAACGAATAATTGTTGAAGTGAAAGAAATAGCGGGAGTGAATATTTCCCAGATTCCTCAGATGTGTGGGTTCTGGCATGTGCATGAGGGAGCCAGTTTTTCTATGTTTATTTATAAGCGCTTAAACAGGATCCGATCCAATGAACTGAAACCTCCACAATGTCTGTGAATGTGCGAAAGACATTTGGCGCTACCGTATATAGTTTGTAAGAAACTTTCTTGGTGGCTCAAAGTGATACGCATGCATGCCAAATGTTATGAAAGACATGTTTCCCTCTCTCTTTGATTCCTCTGATATATGGTTTGCTGCATTCTGGTTCAGTTTGTGTTGTAGTGACCATATGAAAGTCATCCTGAGGGAACGAGTGACTCTTCTTTTATGATTCTCTTCATTTCTGGGTCAGCGCTGGAACTGAATGCTTGAACGAGTCTGAGTTTAAGAGCCTCCACTGTTTCCGCTGGAAGAGGTGGAATGAAAAATGCAGTAGTCCGTCCTTCACAAGACATTTTTCTCCTCCGTGGCTCATCTAGGTTAATGAGGATGTTGGTTGACGGCGGGTTTAGTTTGTCATTCCTCCCTCCTTTCTCATCTTGGAGGATGAATTCATGGGCGTTCTCCTCTCATTGATTCTTTGCTGATTAGTGTTGCTTTTTTATTGCTCGAATGGCCCGTTGCCATTCACCTCTAGCCATGTTTTTTGGCACAATTCAGCGCCACGAAGAGCCAACACCTTTCTGGAGATGCGGATTAAAGAGATAGTGACGGCCATGATGCTTGTTCTTCTGCCAAGTGCTCCAGCACATTGAATTAAACAATCTTGATTTAAAACCTGCTGCACAAAAGCAAAATATTTTCCCAGATAAAAGGGAGACGATCAAATAAATGTCATTCTGCAAGCGAGAATAAAAATGCTCTTTAAAGGATAATTTCCGGTATTGAACACTTTGAGTGTATTGGTAGTTTGGTTTGGATGAACAAGAGTGGTGGACAAAGAAATTTTGACAATGGTTCCTGTCTCGACTTTTTGACTATTTTAGAATTGCCCGTGACCGCTTTATAATGGGAGTCTGTGTCCTTAAAACACCCCTTAACGTTCGTTTTTAAAACTGTGCAACTCGTTGATGATTAAAAACAAATATATCGGCGCAATGTATGATTTCAATCCGTTTATTTTTCTATAGTGGAAACTACTTTTACAGATACCTCACACCGCGTATAAACTTCCGCTCGATATTTGAGTCTGAAGCGTTGGCACACTCCCGACCACTTGATGGCGACAACCACTTTGCCGTACTCCAGAATCCACCTTTCATAATCCATTTTAGATGTAATGATTTTTTTTGTTTGTTTATTTCTCTAACTTACTCCGGGAAACACAGTTGCTCTGCTCACGCTAGCCTTCTGAGAGACAAAGAACCGAGCAAAAAGACCATAAAAGACTACAACCAGATGTAAACAGCCGCCTTTCGTTTCCGGTAGCGCAATAATATCAACGAGCAATGAGTCCTCCAACGGAAATCATGGGATTTTACAAAATGCCAAATAAAACACGACAGAAACTGTATTTCGCTACGCTACTTGTTTTTAATCATCAACGAACACCACTAACCACTCGGTGAGTCGCACAGTTTTGAAAACGAACGTTAAGGGGTGTTTTAAGGACATGTTTGTGCATGGCCATAGACTCCCATTATAAAGCGGTAAACAATATTGTATAATGACTTGTTTGTTCTGTTTTTATTATATTTGTATGATATTTGTATTTTTGTAATTGAATTTTTGCCATGAAAATAGCTTTGAATCCTGACATGGCATTAAATAAAGTAATCTGAATCACCGGGCAATTCTAAAATAGTCAAAAAGTCGAGACAGGAACCATTGTCAAAATGTCTTTGTCCACCACTCACTCATCCAAAACAACAATCATCCAAAACAAACAACAAAATAGACTCAAAGTGTCAAATACCGGAATTATCCTTTAAAAGAGTGTAAATGAAAACATGAAATGTTATAAATGATGAGGATATGAAAATGTACTGCAAGTAGGAAGTTAACAACCAAATTACATTTATATTAAGGTACACGGCAAAAAAAAGTGTGTTAAATGAATGAGATAATTAAGTGATTAGTGATGAACACCTGCTGTTAACAAGCAGAATCACTGATCGGTGTTTGCTTTAGTTGAGCTCTTGACCCTTGACTATTTAACATATGTTTGCTTGCTTTAGTCTGCTTTAACTCTGTGTTTATAAATTATGATTTAATAATCTCATTAACTTTAACACTCTTTAGTGTGGACTCAAATAAACTACGAGGAGAGTTAATTTAACATTGGGGTTTTTGCTATTCAGAAGAATGATTAAATCAGAAATGTACTCATTATTCATCATAATGTACTGGTAAATAACATAAACAAACAATGTCAGAAAGATGTTGTACAAGTAGTGCTGTCGCCAGAAATATAGCCATGCTTACCAGTGCCCTAGTTAGTGTACACACACGATATACTGATTCACGACCTAGGGACGAACCCAATGTTTTTGCCCATAACTAAAGCAATGTGAAAACAGAAAGCTTTAGATTTAAACCAACTGTATCCGGTGGATTAGTTAGACATCTGTGCATGGCTTGACTATGTGGCTATTCTTGTCTTTGGCTCTTAAGTGTGCTTCTGTTGTTTGTGAAGCAGGTGCCAGTTTATCTTGTGATCTTCCAGGCTCCGTGGAGTGTGTGAGGATTAGGGCGTGTGCCGTGTCGTTCCTCTCGGTCGGATACGACTCGGTCACCGCAGGCCCTCCCTCCTCAGGTCGGGATAATCAGACTCGGGATGACTCCTGAGGAAACACCTGCTGCTCTCGCTTTAATTGAGGATCTCTAATGAGCAGTGGGACATGTGGGTGCACACACTCCCTGCACTGGAGGTCCGTGTTCGGGTTCAGCCTCGATGGACTCGGTGTGTGTTGTGTGTTTGAATTAGTAATGTTGATATGATGTTGATCATTCAATATTAATTTGATTTATTCAATTCAATTCAAGTTTATTTGTATAGCGCTTTTCACAATACATATTGTTTCAAAGCAGCTTTACAGAAAATGCATTTCAAAAATATACATACAAAAATACAGTTAGTTAATCATAAAATTTAGGGCATAACATATTGCCGGCGTTGGGTCGTCTCTTCACAGGCGTCGAGTCGTCTCATCACAGGCGTTGGGGCATCTGAAGTCTCCATGAGAGGCTGGATACGTAACTGGAGCTGACGAACTCTATTTGAGTTATTATAACAACAAAAAAGGCAGATGGGAAATAATTAGCGTAGCTGCTGTTCATAATATGAATGCATTTGATCTGATTTAACTGTAGTATAAAAGGTATGAGATGCATTATGTGAATGCTTGGCTAAAGAGATGCGTCTTTAATCTAGTTTTAAACTGGGAGAGCGAGTCTGAACCTCGGACAATATCAGGAAGGCTATTCCAGAGTTTAGGAGCTAGATATGAAAACGCCCTCCCTCCTTTAGTGGACTTAGTTATCCTCGGTACGACCAGAAGCCTCGAATTTAGCGATCTTAAAGAGCGCGATGGATTATATGGCGATAGAAGATCTCTTAAATACACAGGAGCTAAACCATTTAGGGCTTTATAGGTCAGTAGCAATACTTTGTAAATGATACGGAATAGGTAACCAGTGTAGAGATGATAAAATTGGTGTTATATGATCATATTTTCTTGACCTAGTAAGAATTGATATATGTTTTGAGGAAATTGTAAGTTGCCTTTGCACATGCAAAAACACTAGCATATCTGTGTTTTGGTTTTGTTATTTTTTTTAGAGCTTCTCTAAGTTTTTTTGTGTCCATTGGTAATTCAAGTAGAGCATTAGCACATCCCTCCTCAACAAGTGTCATTTGAGGCATATCAGCAGCAAAAAAGCTGTTTATACTGCAAAAAAATGATAGTCTTACTCAGTATTTTTGTCATTTTCCAGTACAAATCTAAACTTTTCTAAATAAAGATGCATTTACCTGAGAAGCCAAAATGACATGATGCTAAATCTTGTTTTCTGGAGAGAAAAAAAAGTTTAAAATCACTTAATTTTGATACATTTTTCAGAAAATAAGAATAGTCATTTTGCTTCTCAAATAAATGTATCTTGCTTTAAGAAATATTTTGAAGTTCTTTCTACATCAATTTCACATTCAATTCAATGTGTTTATTGCCATTTCTTTATTTTTATTTGTGAAATTTACTCGCAATTGCTGGTTGAAAATTGCCTCAAAGTAATTTTCAGTGTATTGGAAAACAAGACAAAAATATCACGTTACAAAATATTTTTTATTGAAGTGGAATATAATTTTGAGTTCAATGGTTGGAATTTGCATTTGGCAGACATTTTTATCCATTGCATTGCATGTTATGGAGACCCTAAAGGGACATGGTGATGGATAGGAGTCAAAAGGGGGTAATTAAATGTCACAAATCATCATCATAATCTTTTATTGGAAAATTAAACAACATTTTATCAAACTTTTATAATTTCCTTAATATTTGAAACAACTGAGAAGATAGTGATCAAACTATATTTTATGAAAAATCACCTGTTAAGGTAATAATGTATATTACATCAGCATTTAAGTCAAACTGGATGACTACAGAGACTCAAGGTCAATTTTATTTTTATAGCACTGTTAAACAACAAAAACACATACATTAGAGACAAAGCATATAAAAAAATAAAAAAATAATTTGACCAAAAACAGAAAGATAAAAAAAAACATATGTAAAAAGAATTAAAACTTTATATCGACTTTTAGACTGCAACCATATAGTAGCTATTTCAAAAATGCATACAACATTTAAACGTGTTGTTTTAATATGCTTGATCAAAAATATACGTTTTATCATCAAAAGACTCATTTAACAATTCATCGATTGCTAAAATGAAAAAATCAGTTCTTTGCGAGAAAATCCAAAGTTTCTCGGATGAACGCAAACCTTTTTTCCATGTCCCTTTTGGGCCTCCGTAGCATTTAAGATATGCACTTTATTAGTTCATGCATTCCCTAAAAATCAAACCTGTGATTTTGGTGTTGCTTCTGTTTGAGAAAGAGGAATGCTCAACTTGATAAACGCCCTGATTGCATGAAAAAGCAAAACATTTCCATTGGACATATTCAGTGATTTACACTGTGCTTCTAATTGCACCAGGCAATCTACAGTAATCATTCACCGCAATTACCCGCCACCCTCTTTGGCATCTCCAAATGCCCGTTGCTGTGGTAATGGCACAAAAGCTCATACCTGCGTAATGCGTATAGCAGCCAAAGTTATCTCCGTCTGCGTCTGAAGAATATTAATGCACGCTCATGGCCGACTGGCTCAACTCCAGGCTTATATTAGCCGGTCCTAAACCAGTATCTGTAATACAGCGAGCAGGCTTGCTTTACACACACACGCAGCCGTGCCACATTAAGCTCCCAAACAATGAGATATTGATTGTGTTTGATAGCGAGTCGCTAGACGTGTGTGTATGGCCCTCGTGTTATTGGCTGAGGCTCATCGGTGTGGTTTGGTGAGTAGCGCTTCATAATCCTCCTCTTTAAATGACATGGATGTTTAGCAATTTTCTCAGCCCACTGCCGCAGAAATACCTCCAGATATACGGGAGCTGATGGAAAACTGATGGCATTGTCACACGGCGAGCCTGAAGCCTTTGGGGCTGCAGTGGATACGGGTGATGGAGGAGACTCGATCGCCCCGAGCCTGAGACCGAGGAAGAGGAATGCAATGTGAAAATGCACGAGTAAATGACAGTGGACCTCCTTGACAGCTTGTTGCTTCGCATCACTGTGTGGTTTTAACGACAGCCTATTTAAAGTTCCCACTCCCTGCAGATGCGTCCCACCAGCCGTCACGACAGCCGCAGTTTGTATAACCCGCAGTCCACACACACACACACACACACACACACACACACACACACACACACACACACACACACAAGCATCATTCAGCTGATGTTTGGGAGCAAATTACTAAAATTAGCAAGGCTACTAAATGCATTTTTCAATTCCAAGACAGGCTGTGCACCAGTAACAAGCTAGTTTCTCCAACAAACTGCATTTATTTGTATGCATTTTATTTTATTCATTATTTTATTTTGTATTGTTATTATATTTTGTATTCAGTTTTTTTTTTTTCTTTTTGCGAGTCCTCTAACGTCATCACCCGGCGGCCCATCTTGTCACAGGCAAGCTTTCTGGCGGGCTCTGTGGTCCCTGATGTAAGGTAAGTGATCTGCAATATATAATATTATAATTATTCATAAGTATGCAGTGTCATAACTACATCTCTGACGTTTATAACAAACCAATCCATTTGAAAATCGGTAGAAAATTGAGCAAGTTATGATTATTTAAAGTACATGCCCCATTAAAGACACAATGTTACGAGTGAGCGAGCTGACTGTGACAAGATGGCCGCCAGGTGCGGACGTCGACCTCCATTGGCCAGCAGCGCGGACGAGACATCTAGCCTTTATTATGTATATCTATGTTTTAACTAGCTTCTTTGTTTTTACCTTTTAAAGTAATTTTTGCTTATATTTTCTATATGCATTTGGTATAATTTGTCTCAGTTATTGGTCAGTTTTAACATTGTGCCTAGTATTGAACTTTAACCCGTTACCTTTACTTGTACTTCACAGGTGTATGTAAGGTGACCATGCACACATTGTAAAGGAGTTCACTGTTGATTTCCCATCAAGTATGTTGATTTTTATTCTTTTTACTCACTGTATTGTTTCATAATCAGCCGTTTTGGAGTTGATTACAATCGATTTTGACAGATTTTCTTACTAAAAATGATGATAAAGCCACATCTACAGACAAGAATATCATAATGTGAGGTGTACCATCCACCCACAGCTCGATCTGCTACAGTGACTCACCTTAGATACCGCACTGCATCGCCATGGCAAACCGCCCACAACTCTCATGAATCATGGCTGGGAGTTTTGCACTGGCAAACACCACTCACATTTTGCTTCACAAAGATTACTGACCTGTGAACTGTGCCTGACGTGACATTGGATGCTTCTTTGTTTGCTCCAAGTCATTTAGATAAGTGGTCTCTAATCCATTAATCCTTCAGGATCACAACCTGCGTCTTTGTTCGGCCTCAGTACCTTTACAGCCTGCGAAAGTTGATCCAAATATTTGAGCGTTTCCAGAGCTGGATGTTTTCCACACTGACTGACAGTGCATCTCTGAAGAGAAATGTCTCATATTCTGGAAAATGTCGATTCTGTGAACGACTGTTCAGTCAAGATAAAAAATTTACAACCCAAAAAAAAAAAAAGATTGAGTTTAATACCATAAAATGGAAAAAAAAAACAGTCAGGCTGAATTATGAATGTCATACTACCATACCATTTTTTACTATATGACACAACTAGATTAATATGCAACTTTGCTATTCCGAATTTGGCCACTCACTTGTTTTGTTCCTGAATGAGTCAGTTGAATGAATGATTCAATGACTCGCTTACTTTCACAGAATGTCTCAGATTCAGTCAACCTAAAAAATGTACAAACTTAAAAATAAAATAAAAACGTAAAATCCATTTATAAGTCTGAGATTAATAATATAACATGGAGAGCTCTGGCTGTAAAATGGTTGAGTTTTTGTTGCTGAATGAGTCAGTGTTTTTTGAATGAATGAGTTGAATGAATGATTCAATGACTCGCTTCTAAAGATAAGCATTTGTTTTCGTTCCTTAGTGAATCAGTGTTTTTGAATGAATCGGTTGAATAAATGATTCAATGACTCGCTTATAAAGATAAGCATTTGTTTTCGTTCCTTAGTGAATCAGTGTTTTTGAATGAATCGGTTGAATGAATGATTCAATGACTCTCTTATAAAGATAAGCATATGTTTTCGTTCCTTAGTGAATCTGTGTTTTTCAATGAATCGGTTGAATGAATGATTCAATGACTCGCTTATAAAGACAAGCATGTGTTTTCGTTCCTTAGTAAATCGGTGTTTTTGAATGAATCGGTTGAATGAATGATTCAATGACTCGCTTATAAAGATAAGCATTTGTTTTCGTTCCTTTTAATTTGCTCTCGTATTTGAGCGTGTCCAGAGCACTGGAACTATTTTCGACACTGACTGACAGTGTATCTCTGAAGAGAAATGTCACAGATTCTGGCAAATGTCAGCGCAATTGTGACTGACATTTCTGCTCAGGACATTGCTCCTCGGCTAACAGTGCTAAAATTAAATGCAACTTTTTTCCTTGACGGTGAAGTTATCCGTCTTATTCATGCGGCAGTTTCCAAGACAACCCTTGAAAGTGGAGGACGATGTGCCTTACTGGTTTATCAGGGCTCTAAATTTAGTTCCCATTGTGTTTCACATCTCTTTTTAAAATCAAGACTGAAATTGTCTGCTAGTTTCGCAGTCTCTCGTGCTCTTTTGTGATGCCTTGTGATATAATGAACCCGTCTCAGTGGCGTTATCCTCATTGTTTCGTGACGAGAAGCTCTTGAATAAGTTTCAGATCCACACCTGTACGTTTGCAATCTCCTGGGTCTCCTCTGCAGAGAGCTTCTTTTTCACACACTTTTTGTTTTCTCCTTTCTCAGGGATTATTCTAATTGGGAATTTTACTGATACGTTTCGTGGCGTTTCGTATATTTTGTGTGCCTGGTGCGGAGGAATAGTGCACAGGCTAGAGAAAAATCCTGCTTATCCATTTTTAATGAGGATTCTCCTCATAGATGCTCTGACCCATATCTGTTGTGCAGAGAGTCAGTCTGCAGGAAAGCAGGTGGTAATGGAGACTCCATTTAAAGCCCCTGTGATGAATTAGCCTGCTGACACTGACTCACAACACACACACACACACACACACTCTTCCTCTACCGCCCTCTCTAGCCTTAAGCCTCTTCCAAGAAAACCGCCCCTGGGGCGACATTGAAAGGATGTTGTAAACGTGTGTGTGTGTGTGTGTGTGTGTGTGTGTGTGTGTGTGTGTGCGCTTGCTTATGCTTATGCTTATTATTCCTTGCACAGTTTATGAATTTTGCCAGGTGATGTTTTTTGAAAATGCAGAAAGCTTTCTATGATGGGAAGGTTTCAGGTTAGGGGATAAAATATACAGTTTGTACTGTACAAAAGTCATCACATCTATAGAATGTCCCAGTAAAACATAAAAACTTGGGTGTGTGGGTGTGTGTGTGTGCAGGTCAGATGTTGACTGTAAAAAATTTAATCCATTTACAAGATTGAGATTAATATTAAAACTGACTGGAACAGTTAAGCGAATTATTCAGCGACTCTAAAGATGATGAATGTCATATTACTATTTTTACTATTTCTGCCATACCTTTATATGACACAAATAAGATTAATATGCTATTCCGAATTCGGCCAGTCACTTGTTTTGTTCCAGAATTAATTTTTTGAATGAATCAGTTGAATGAATGATTCAATGACTCTCTTATAAAGACAAGCATTTGTTTCCGTTCCTTAATGAATCAGTGGTTTTGAATGAATCGGTTGAATGAATGATTCAATGACTCTCTTATAAAGACAAGCATTTGTTTTCATTCCTCAATGAATCTGTGTTTTTGAATGAATCAGATGTGAATGAGCAGTTACTCTCAAATGGGTTGAATCAGTGAATCAATGACTCACTCAAAAACAAAGGCAATTGTTTCATTCTTTAATGAATCAGTTTCATAATTTTTATTTGAATTAATTGTTTGTGAAAGATTCAATGACTCACTCATAAAGACATTTGTTTGTTTTGTTGCTGAATAAATCCGTGTTTTGAACAAATCGATTGTGAATGATTCAATGACACTCATAAAGACGGGCACTTTCTGAACAAATCAGTTAAATCATTTGACTCATTCACTCATTGATTCAGTTGATGTCTCGCTCTTAAAGACAATCATTTGTCTCCACCAGACCACTACAGACTCTTTAACCTCATTAAAAAAAGCAAGTTTAGAGGAGCAATCTTACATCAATTATGCTTGATGGGCTGATAAGGTATAAGAACGTCTGATTGACACCTCTAGAACATTGTGCACATAATTGTTTAATATCAAGTCTATAACCACCATACGTTTAAAATCACACATGATGTCTGCTGTCGGGTTTTTATGATGTGCTGCTTTTTCACATCAGCATTTTTTGTAGTACAGGATGAACTGGTACTTTATTAATCTCCGGGGGGAATAGAGGCGGTACAGAAACAATCATAAATCACAGAATAGGAAATAGCAATGATTACAATTCAAGACAGTGCCATAACAGATAGACTACAAATAAATAAATATACTTTGAAATGTGCAATATATAATACTGAATGGTATGTAAACACAAAGCGGCAACCTTCCTGTCTCTCTCTTAAATCCTACACTGCAGTTCATCGACTGGCCACTAGAGTCCGGCTCCAAAAAAGAGTCAATCCCATAGACCTCCATGTTAAAATACCCAACTTTACAGCAGAAAAAAACATGTTTACAGTCTGGTGCAAAAAGTGGTTTTGGTCTATATAGCTAGTTTTGCCCTTCTTGACGACTGTGAGGAGGGTGAATGTTTTTATAACTCATCCGTTTAAATTATATTAAGCCTTAAAGTTGTGCATAATTAAGGGCGTGGCCACTTGAGTGACGGGTGTATTGCCACTGATGTCACTACTAGACGTTTGCCTGCTAGCGTCACGATACCTCAGCTAATCTCGTCTTTTTGCCCATTTTTGTTTATCCGGGAGTGACACTGCCAAGATGGCGACGACCGGCTCCGCCCACTTTAGGTTTTAAAAATGCTCTTCAGAAACATACCAAGTGTGTAATCCATCCGCCGGAAACCGAAGCTTCCCCGTGGGCCGCCATTGGCTATCAAGCTATCACCTGCTGTCAGCACTCCATTGACTTCCAGTCATTTTGGCGTCACTTTGACAGCGAATAACTTTACATCTGAGGCGTTTAAAGACTCCATTTGTCCATTATTTATTTCTAAAGAAACTCGACAATGTATAAAAGGCTCCATTAGCCTACCTTGTACCTTACGTTACGGCCCCGTAGAAGCAGTTTTTGTAAAAATAGGCTAACGATTGCGTCATAACCACTCGACTCTCTGTCGCACAGTCGAGAAATTACCGTATAGACCGGCGGAGAAGCTCGCGGGCAATCGGAGGACGTTGAGGCATAAAGTCTGATAAAATGAAGGGAGAAGCCCATAGAGAGTGATAAAGTTGCTCCCGCTGCTAGCTCATGGACAGCTAATGCTCACGCTCTCCGTCTCTGAGAGATTCGGAAGGGAATGATTCAGATTTCTCTCGGCACAGCTACTAGAAGACTGACAGCTGTCAGACCGGTTACTCACGTCACATCTACAGTCCTCAAGCTCAGTTTGAGCCTGCGCAGTTCGCCTGGCGATCAGGAAGTGATGCTTCTAATTGACTTAACTTTTCTCCATTGAAACGCTGTGTCCAGTTTATATACTGTCTATGAAACATACGGGTGACGTCACGGACACTATGTCCATGTAGTAATGGGCGTTATAAACGATATGCGATATAAACGATATAAAATTGGCCTACGATAGAGATTTTAATTCTATTGCACTATCGCGATAATGCATGTTGATGACGCAATCTACCCACGAAATTTAGAGCCACGAGCTGCAACCGGCTGAACCGCATCATATTCGTCGTCATCTTGAGTAAACATGGCCGACAGCGAAACGGAGGAGCTGGTGAAAAAGATCGGTGCAACATCCATTATTTGGACTTGGTTCGGATTTAAGCCGTCCGACGAGCAGCAAAAGACTATACAGAGTGTGTGGGGCAACAGTTCGGTAACACACACGACTAATCTGTTCTACCACCTCAAAACGAAACATGTCACTGAATACCAGCGCGTATTCACAAAATAGTGGTGTAAACACAACATCTCTGTGTGTGCCCGATTTTAAGATTCGTTGTTGTGTTGCTTTTTAACTGAGAAGACATCAGTTTTTCTGCTCTTTGCATCTTTTGTGTCCTTTAAAAAAATAGCCAAACTAAAACTACATTTGGAGTGTCTTCTGCACTGTTCTGCACTTTTTACTGTCTATGGCATGGCACTACTGTAAATAAACTTTTATACTTGAAGCATTTTATTTAGTTGACATATACAGGTGAAACTCGAAAAATTACAATATCATGTAAAAGGTGAAACTAATATATAGATTTATTACATGCAAAGTGAGATATTTCAAGCCTTTTTGTTATAATTTTGATGATTATGAAACCTTTTCACAATATTCTAATTTTGAATGTGGGGTTTCATAAGATGTAAGCCATAATATAAACATTAGGGCTACTGAAAGTCTCTGCAGCTAGTGTACTTGAATTTTATTTATCTGCAACATTATGTTGTATAATTACAGTTTTGCACAATAAATGTTCTCAAAACTACATACACCGTTTCTTTCTTTCTTTAAAAAAAATACATTTAGCAGTTGTCTGGCTTTCCTTAGGGTCTGTGTAACCTGTTCTGAAATTGTTTTATTATAATTTATATATCGTGATATCGTTATCGCAAGAGGCTGCAATGTATATCGCAATATGGATTTTAGGCCATATCGCCCATCACGTCCATATTTTTGTGCAGTCTATGGTAAACACACAGCCTCTTATTTTGTTTGCTATAAAATTGTTAGTCCGAATCTGATTTCTGATTATGTGACGTTTTTTATTGCTATATATTCTACGTTTCTGTCCTGCAAGGTCAATGTTCGACCAGTTCATCAGATTAGACACTTCTCTCTCAAATAACCGCTCCTGCTGGGCATCAGAGGCGCTCGCTCGGCCGATATCCAAGCCGTTCAGTGTCAGACCAACAGAATTGAGAAGTCACATGCTTATCAAGCTTGGCGATCGGAGCCGCAGGAGATCATCTGAGCTAAACCTCCTCCCTGAAGAGTGAGTCCTGCTGAGACGGGGGGAACACACGAGAGAGGGAACACAATGCCCCGTCCCAGAGCCGGCCACAGAGCGCTCATTGTTCCCCACTGTATAAGCATTTGTGCCACCGAGACCTTCTGAAGCTCTGGCCATGCCACGCCACTCGTGTGCGGGGGCGGGTGTGTGTGTGTGTGTGTGTGTGTGTGCGCTACACTCGCTCTGATTTCTCCATCTCAGCTTTGACAGCGTATCTAAGCCGTGGAGACGTCAGCTGGTGTTCTGTGCACTTCTGTATCTCATGCTCGGATAAATACTTCCCACATTCTCACTCAGAAATGGCTAAACATGATCAAGCTTCAAGGATCGTTTACTAATACTAAGGTACCTTTTTAGTCATCTGTAGTTTGCCTGGCCATCTTTATCAGACTACAATGAGGACAACAATGGAAATAAGTTTGAGTTATCCTTGACGGTTCTAATAAATGTATTATGTCACTTGTTATGCATTTATTTTTGTTACTGTCTAATAAATCAAACTCAAAACTCAAAAAAAGGTCACGGTCAAAACATAACATGCAAACATTCACCAAGAAAACATTAGAAACTAGAGTGTATAAGTAAATGGCACAATAGCAATAAAATAGTGATTGTGTGCGTGCGTGATAGTGAGTGTGTGTGTGCACGCGTGTGTTTGTCAGTGTGTGTGTGTGCGTGCGTTTGTGTGCACGTGTGATTGTGAGTGTGTGTCCGCATGTGTTTACGTGTGTGCGCGCGTGTGTGTGAGATAGTGAGTGTGTGCATGTGTGATAGTGTATGTTTACGTGTGTGTGTGTGTGTGTGTGCGCGTGTGATATTGGGTGTGTGTGTGATAGTGAGTGTGTGCACGTGTGATAGTGTGTGTGCACGTGTGATTGTAAGTGTGTGTAAATGGCACAATAGCAATAAAATAATAACAAACTAAAATAGACAATGCAAGAATAAAAACAGTGCAATAAATAGTAATTGCATGAAACATGAAAAGTTGAAGTAGAAAGAACTTTTTATCTACAACTTTCGAACAATAGTTGTTTTTTACAGTGTATTGAGTGTTATTTCCAGAGGCCGTCTTCTCAATGAAGCAGAGGTGGCAAACGTCAGCGTCCCGATCACATGCCAGCCGTGGAACAATGGCCGCTCTGTGGTGTTCTCATGGGTCGGGTGTGCAGGACCTCGTCTCCTCGTCCTCGGGACACGTGCCATCGGGCCGGCCGGAGGAAGAGACACACACGTTTGGACGCTGTGTGTGAGTAGATGCACAACAGCAGTCGGCTGAGGAACACCAGTATCAGACCACCAGTGGGTTTTGCTTCCGGATCCAGATATTACTCTGGAAATCAAGTAACGACCCAAAACTGGACACGCATATTTACTGTACAGGAGTGAACGAAGATGTCCCTAAAAGAAAAGTTTAGTAAAATGAGTGTGTGTGCGTGAGTGTGGGTGTGTGCACGTGTGATAGTGAGTGTGCACGTGTGATAGTGAGTGTGCACGTGTGATAGTGAGTGTGCACGTGTGATAGTGTGTGTGCGTGTGATAGTGTGTGTGTGGGTGTGTGCACGTGTGATAGGGTGTGTGCATGTGTGATAGTGAGTCTGTGATAGTGTGTATGTGTGTGTGTGCACGTGTGTGTGTGATAGTGTGTGTGAGTGTGCACGTGTGATAGTGAGTGGGTGTGCATGTGTGATGGTGAGTGTGCACGTGTGATAGTGAGTGTGTGTGTATGCGTGTGTTTGTCAGTGTGTGTGTGTATGCGTGTGTTTGTCAGTGTGTGTGCACGTGTGTTTACGTGTGATAGTGTTGTTGCACGTGTGATTGTGAGTGTTTGTGGGTGTGTGTGATAGTGTGTGTGCACGCGTGTGATAGTGTGGGTGTGTGTGCACGTGTGATAGTGAGTGTGTGTGCACGTGTGATTGTGTGTGTGTGTGTGTGCGTGTGTGTGTGTTTCTGTGGTTAAATAATTAATTAAAAATGTTATTTATATAACACAGAGAAACGCTGTACAGTACATAGGCTTCTATATGATGTTGCTGTGTATCTACATGTGTGTGTTACGGTTATGTGTAGCTGGCTCTGATATATCTTGTTGCTTTTTTGTCAAATGCAACAATATAGAAAAAAAAAATGTGTGAATCACTTTTAACAGGTGAAGCGCCTCTGAAGAGAACAGAGTGGCATTGGTCTGGTAGTCGAGCGTGATCGGTGGTTATTTTCTGCTCAATTTGAAGTGAGGACAGGAGGTTTCCGCTAACGTGTTAAAGTGCTTTCTCCTGGAGTGAGGTTACATGGCCTCTCCTGGGCGTTCCCGTAATTGCTCGGGAATGGAAATTTCCTGCTCGCCTCTCTGTTCTTCAAAAGGATATGATCCATTGCCATAGTAACGAAACATCTCCCCTTGACTTTGCCGTCCTCGAGCTCGCTTCAGGTTGAAATGAAAGCGCTCGTCACTTCTCTGGAAAAGGCCGTGATGCTGAAGTCGTCGGTGTTTAATAAGCTGAGGCGGAGAGCAGAGATGCTTGTTGCCGGGTGAACCGGAGAGAATATGGTTCTGAGACCCATTCAGACGAGGACAGAGAAAATGGGGGAAAAGAAAACAATAAAACGGGAAGATCAGAGAAAATGAAGATAAATAAACAAGAGCGGCTGATACTGGGGGAGGATGAGCTTTCTGTCGCCCACTGAGATGATTCATTGTGTGTGTGTGTGTGTGTGTGTGTGTGTGTGTGTGTGTGTGTGTGTGTGTGTGTGTGTGTGTGTGTGTGTGTGTCATAAGTTCCCAGTTATATTGAGTGTAAAATGTCAGAATCATATTTCACCTTAAAATCTAAAGAAAGACTGACATTATGTTTTGCATGGAAATTAAGATTTTATTTTTTGAAAGAGAATTAAAGAATGAAAATCACCATTGAATTACAAAGACATTCAGTTAAGTCAGTCAATTGACTAACCAGTAGGCCTTATGGTAACTAAGCAGAAATGTTTTTAATTTACTAATACTTTAATTGTCATGAAAATGCCATATTATATTGAAATGTAGTATTTATTTAATTGTAATAATATAATTGTATATATAAATTAATTATAAAGATCAATATATAGTTAAATAAATTAAATATAGGCCTAATATATAAAATATTTTATAATGCAAATCCTGATGTATGGATACTGTAATTTATTTCTTTGATTTTGAGTCGAAATATGAACTGAATCTTTTTTTTTTTTTTTTTTTTGAGATTCAAACAGAAGAAATATCCCAGAAAGCTTTAGAGGGAGGATCTCTCAAGTAAATACAGCTTTGAAAATATATTTTTTCTGTGGGAAATATCATTCATGTCAGCCCAGTTCAGCTTTAAAATCGTGTGTGTGTGTGTGTGTGAGAAAGAGAGAGAGAGAGAGAGAGAGAGAGAGAGAGAGAGAGAGCGAGAGCGAACATGAATTGGTTGAGTGTCTGTGTGTGTATAAATCATCATACATCATCTGGGATAAAGCCTGTTACTTTTATTAGTCTGATCTGATATGCTCATCTCTGACTCCGCGACGAGCAGCCACATTACAGTGAAAGCTCTGGTTTATTCAACTCTTGAATGTCATTCTGCGCTAACATGAATCTGTGTGAGTGATAGAGCGGCGGGTCAGAGACCGCGGACTGTGCCGTTACACTCACATTGACTGACAGCACATTATCTCAGATTAGAGCCACTCATTTATCAATTAGTTCCAATCGATTCTCTCCACAGCCGATGCATTTACATAATTTATGCACCGGTATCTGCATATTCATAGTCTCTGATAATCTAAGATAATGAGAGCAGATTTGGTCCATAATTACACTGGGAAGACTTTAGCCGTGGAAATGAGATGAAAATACTGAAGAATGCTGAGAAATGAACACTGTGGGTCATTGTGCAGGAGATAATTCAGTAATCCACCATTATCCTCTGAAAAACAGACATAATGTAGTGTTTCTCAGCCATTCTCATGCACCTTCTCTTCAACCCTGTTTTTGTGTACTGTACCTTTAAGACTTCTTTATGTAAATAATGAGCATCTCTGCTGCGTATTATGGATGTATCGATTCCCTCATGTCACGATTCGATACATATCACGATACTGACCTCACGGTACAATATTATTGCGATCCTCCAAGACACGTGATAAAAGCTTAAAGGGGTCATGACATGAAAAAACCAAATTTGCCTTGATCTTTTGGTATATTAGAGGTCTTTGTACCATTAAAACGTCCTGCAAGTTTCATAGCTTAAGACGTCCTCCCCATTATAAACGAATCATTTATTTAATCAAGCTCTAAATACAGCTCGTTCTGGATCCATGGTAAGAAGTGACGTCACGGTACGAAGTGACGTACCAGCGTTTGCATATGACCGCCTCCGTCACAAGACAACTACGCTTTAAGCGCAAGGCAACACGCTCGCTTCGTATCATTGTCACGCCCGCGCACTGCGCGCCTCACAAGTGTTCAGTCGACGGACAGCGAGTGGGTCTGTGTACAGGGAAATTACGACGCTGCAGATGTGCTGTTCCTGGCTGTGGACAAACAACATCTTTGAATACGTTGCGAAAGATCCAGTCGTCAGGGGAAAATGGATGCACTTTATTTTTTTGCGGACGTCTCAGTCACGGCAGTGTTAGTTTAAGCGTTTGTTCTATACATTTGAAGGATGACTGTATTGAGAACAAATCCCAAAATGATGCTGGCTTTGCCAGAAAAACTGTTGCTCAAAGATAAGTCCGTGCCGACTATTCTGGGCTCAACAACGACGACGCAAACTGTAAGTAATGTGTTTAAAACTTTAAACTACTTTTTAAATACGCTGATCCGCAAATCCTCTGGCTGGGGGCGTTAATAATTGATGCATAGGCACTGACGTTAGCCAATCATAACAGTGGGCGTTAACACTGAACTCTTAAAGGGGAAACACCCCCAAAACAGACTGTTTGAATCAGAGGATGAGAAACAGGGAAAAAGGTCATAAATCACTACATTTTAAAAGTTTTTTTGTAAAAAAAACTATAGTAATACTATAATTGCACCTAAGGGAACATAATAATAAAATTAAAAAGCCCATGTCATGACCCCTTTAACAAAAAATGAACAGTTGATTAAAAAATTGTATATTAGATTGTGTGTGTAAATGAATAGGTGCTGGAAACCCAATACACCGGACAATAGAGACACCAGAGTAACAATATTCATGATTCTGAAGCTGAAAATACTGAATTATTTTAGACGAATATGCTTGCACTCTTTCACTGACTAGATATATTTAAATAATGCAGCACTTTTTACAGGAAACATCAGACATTTGGCATTATCAGGACACACAAATATGCATTATTATACATTATATTCAACATTATATATAAATATTATTTTAATGTCGTATTGACTCTAAAACTCTGGAAACTTGATTTTTTTCTCACACAGAAAATTTAATTTTGGGTGAACTACACGATACATATCGATGCATTTTTGTATTGCGATATATGATATATTGTGACTCCCCTACTGCATATTGTATCAAACTCCAAAAAGCAAGTTGTTTTTGATTGCATGACCCATTTAGGTGTGTGTGTGTGTGTGTGTGTGTGTGTGTGTGTGTGTGTGTGTGTGTGTGTGTGTGTGTGTGTGTGGGGCTGAATAATTTATGCAGACTGGCTGGGACAGGGAGAGTAAATATTAAGCTAGTTGAGCGATGCATCCTCATGCGCACACACACACTCACTCACACACACACACTCCTGTGGTTTACAGGGGCTGGCTCTGTGGCATTAGTGTCTCCAGCGGAGGCTTGACAGCAGATGGGTGTTCACAGGGTATAAGATGTGTGTCAGTGGGTCAGACACTACCCAGAATCCTCTGGGGCTTCGATGGCGAGGAACTCTGCGATGATTCCTTCCTCTGCGGACGGACGGATGCATTAGAGAACGAGTGAAAGGTCGCTTTGCAAAATCAGCCAAACTAATGCTTCGGGTTAACTTGAGGTGAATCTCACAAAAACATGACCAGGGAACATTACACACCTGAAGAAAAAAGGAAAAAATATAATAGTTTATATTATAAAATTAATCTCATAAAACATTCAGATTGCATCCCAAAATAAAATGGGAAAAATATATTTATAATATTATATTATATAATAATGTTTATGTTATAAAATGAATCTTGTAAAGGCATTCAGATTGCATCCCAAAATAAAAAGGGGAAAATATATATTTTTATATAGTATAATGTAATATAATATAATAAAGTTTATTTTATTAAATAATATAATAACAATTCAGTATTTAATAAGATATATTTTTAAATATTATTGTTAAATAATAAAAGTATAATTTATTTTTTTAGAAAATATATTCATACACTTTCTTTATGAATTTTTAAAAAATACTATACACTTATAATTTATTATATATTAATAAATTATAATAATAATGTTTATATATATATATATATATATATATATATATATATATATATATATATATATATATATATATATATATATATAAATTACTGGTTTTATGTTTTTTGTTTTGTATGCAAATTTATTCACATTCATTGATTTATTTCTATTCATAATATGCGATAATGAATCAAAATCAATTGCAATTGAGCTGTACAATAATATTTATTTATTTGGATTTTAGAGTGAAATCTGATCTTGCGAGATTCATCCGCTAGTAAATGAAAGTCAGCATCAGGATGATGATAATAATGCATGTCATCTCAGGACAGGAACACTTGTCCAGGATCTCGGCTCTTCGTGTGTGTGTCTGATGTTTAAAGGCCGTCACCTGTGGAGATCGGCCTCCGTCTGAGGCTGTTAATCTTTTATTATGCAAATCCTAATTGGTCTGTTCAGATTCACTTCGGCCCAGTGACCTCGACGCGGGGGAGCTGAGAAATTACCCAGAATTCCCTGCTTACCGATGCAAGCGCGTACACACAGCGGGAGACGCGCACACACACACACACACACACACACACAACCTGTGAACAGCATGTTAATGCGACTGTTAGAGCAGAACACAGCAGATATATGGTTAACAATGATAGAAAATACGTTTGATTCACCGGGTGAATGTTGTGCATTTGCAGGGCTTTAATAATTGAGTTTGTGTGGGGCTGACAGAATGACTCTGGCATTTTAATGGATTAACATGAAGCCAATTTTCTTTCTGGATGTGTGACGCGAGATGTTTGTCCTTCCGCTGTCAGTCAGTCGATCAATCACGAGAGGTTTGGGATTTGGGCTTTGGGAATGGAAGAAGAGCCTCACGCCTCAGCGATTTAGCACATAAATCTCAATATCGGCAGTTGAAGCTGTTAAACATCTCTCAGTTTGCGATACCGTTCCTTTGTCTTTTACTTCTAATCTTATTTTAAGTTTTTTAGCTTAACTTATAACCCTTATAACTTATATTTTGACAAACAAAATGGCATTTTGTGTGGGACTCGAGCCAAATATAGAGACCAGAATGTTATATTGAGACGCTACCTCGACATACGCAAATTATTTATTATTATTATTTTGGTAATTAATAATAGGCCTAATTAATAATAAATAGAGAAATTATGGATCTGAAAACAAATGCTCTGACTTTATAACAAGGCTAGATCATTTGATGCTAAATCAGGCATGTTCATTTATGTTAGCAACATCCTAAAATGTGTTAACAGTATGTTAAATCCTGTTAGCAACGTGTTAATTCATGCTAAAAATGCTAGCAACATTAATCGTGTTTTTAACTTAATCGTGTTAACAACTTGTTAAAACATGTTAGCATCGTGCTAGCAATGTGTTAAATCATGTTAACAATGGTAATTCATGGTAGCAATATCCTAAAACATGGTAACAGACTAGCAGTATTAAATCTTCTTATAAACATGCAAATTCATGCTAGCCACATGCTAAACCATGCTACCAACATGGTAATTAATGCTAGCGGTGTGTTAAATCATGTTAACAACGGTAATTCATGGTAGCAATATCCTAAAATATGCTAGTAGCAGTATTATAATCATGTTATAAACATGCTAATTCCTGCTAGCCACATGCTAAACCACGCTACCAATATGTTAATTCATGTTAGCAATGTGTTAAAAATTCTAACAACATGCTTAATCATACTAGTAACTTGTTAAAACATGTTAGCATCATGTTAATTTATGCTAGCAATGTGTGAAATCATGCAAGCAATGCGAATAGCAACATCCTAAAACATGGTAGCAACATGTTAGAAGTTTGTTAAAAATGCTAGCAACATCCTCAATCCTGTTAGCAACTTGCTAAAACATGATAGCATCATGTTAATTCATGCTAGCAATGTGTTAAATAATGGTAGCAATGTTAATTAATGGTAGCAACATCCTAAAAATATTAGCAGTGTGTTAAATCATGTTAGCAACATACAAATTCATGCTAGCCACATGCTAACCCATTCTAGCAACATGATAATACATGTTAGCAGCGTGTTGAAAAATGTTAGAAACTTGCTAAAACATGCTAGTATCATGTTAATTTGTGTTATCAATGCTAATTCATGGTAGCAACATCTTAAAACATGCTAGCAGTATGTTAAATAATGCAAGCAGTGTGCTAATTCACACTACTCAAATTTTTTGTAAGAAAGTGCCAAATCTTAATGATTATTATGCAGTATTTGCCCATGCTGGAAGAGTGGGAATTAATTTGAGCGGAGCAGATATCTGTAATTAGATTTGGAGAGACGATGAGTGCTCGTTCTCACTGTCACTTATACTGCCTTATCTTAAAATGCTAAATTGTTTCATCATCTCGGTTGAGCGATTAATAATAATTAACAAAGAGAAATGATGGTGCAAAAAGCATGTGAAAACGGATGCCCTGACTTTACAAACAAGGCAAATGTTTGATGGATGTGGAGCTGCGGAGGAAGCGCGATGCAGATTGTGAATCCGGTCTAATTGCTGACATTAGTTTGACATTCTTCTGGCATTTCCACCAAACGTTTCTGAAAAGGCGGTATGAAATAGCCTATGCAGCTTCAGATTTGTGCATTTATTACGAGTAACGCTGTGAATAACAATCGAGTTCTCCAGGGTGAGCAAACGAACACTCGACCCGGCAACAATGCCTGACCTTCATCGAGCCAAACCTCTGTCCTCATTACGCTCATGTATCTGAACTAGCATGGCCACTCCCTTCTGATTTGAATATTCATGTCTCGATTATCTTTATTCAACAATTGTGTGGATTCTGAAATGTCAGCAGTTTGAGACCGTGTCCATCTCTGATGCAGCACCGCTTTTTGTTCCTTCTCTCAGCAGTTTTTGTTGCATTTTAATGAACAGTATTTTAGCAATCTTGTGTGTTTTCCACCCGTTCTGGCGTGAAAATCGATTAATATTGTGGATTTTTGTTAGGCAAGCCAATTTGTCAGACTGCAGACTTTGCATAAATCTAGTTATTTATATTATTAAAGATGCAACATATAACTAGAACAGTGCAATCCC
Source organism: Phoxinus dragarum (assembly GCA_033366665.1). NCBI lineage: Eukaryota > Metazoa > Chordata > Actinopteri > Cypriniformes > Leuciscidae > Phoxinus > Phoxinus dragarum. Next base: position 84,184 of record JARPMJ010003109.1, read on the forward strand.
AGAATGCATTGCATGGAAGTCTCAAATGTACAGTAGAAGCAGTGTTTTTTTAAGTATCGCTGAGATACTGTTATTAAAGTCTAAGTACCTTTGTTTTGTGTTTTTGTCATTTTTATTAGTTTTTAAAAAATATATGTCTATATAGTTTGTATACATTTTTTCAGTTTTAGTAAGTTTTATATTTTTTTCCACTCTGTCGTAATTACGATATTTTATGTCGTTTAATCTTTTCTTGTAAGAGTGAGATGTTATGTCATTTAATTTTAAATAATATATTTTCTCATAATAATTAGATGCAATATCGTTAAAACTAAATATTTTTATCTTTAAAACGGCATTTTCATTAAAATGACTTTTCTCGTAATAAAGATGTAATTTTAACATTATATTTTCTCAGAAAGATTAGATGCTATGTCGTTAAAACGTAAGTTTTCTCTTTAAAACGATATATTTTCTCATAACATATTTTACAATTTTTTTTTAATTTTAACGAGATTTTTTTTTACGACATAGCATCTCACTATTACTAGAAAATATATAATTTAAACGACATAACATCTCGTTATTATGAGAAAATATAATTTTAACGAGAAAAAAATTAATTTGACGGTATAGCATCTCGTTATTACGAGAAAATGTATAGTTTTAATGAGAAAATGTAATTTTAACGCAAAGGCATCTTGTTATTACGAGAAAATATATAATTTAAACGACATAACATCTCGTTATTATGAGAAAATATCGCTTTAACAAGAAAAAAATTTATTTCACGGTATAGCATCTCGTTATTACGAGAAAATGTATAGTTTTAACGAGAAAATTAAATTTTTACGCAAAGGCATCTTGTTATTACGAGAAAATATACAATTTAAACGACATAACATCTCGTTATTATGAGAAAATATCGTTTTAACAAAAAAAATTGTGTTTTCACGATATAGCATCTTGTTATTACGAGAAAATGTATAGTTTTAACGAGAAAATTACATTTTAACGCAATAGCATCTTGTTATTACGAGAAAATATACAATTTAAACGACATTACATCTCGTTATTATGAGAAAATATCGTTTTAACAAGAAAAATTGTGTTTTCACGATATAGCATCTTGTTATTACGAGAAAATTTATAGTTTTAACGAGAAAATTTCTTTTTAACGCAATAGCATCTTGTTATTACGAAAAAATATACAATTTAAACGACATAACATCTCGTTATTATGAGAAAATATCGTTTTAACGAGAAAAAAATTAATTTGACGGTATAGCATCTCGTTATTACGAGAAAATTTATAGTTTTAACGAGAAAATTTAATTTTAACGCAATAGCATCTCGTTATTACGAGAAAATATATAATTTAAACGACATAACATCTCGTTATTACGACATAATTGGGTGGAAAATATATGTATGTGGCATCAACGCACCACTGTAGGTTTTAGCTTTAGTTAACTATAATAACGTTGTCTACTTAGAAAGCAAGGCAGCTCACTAGGTTTTGAAACACGATGAACAGATAAACTCTCAGTTGTCACTAAGTGGCCATTTCCTGCAGATAATCCGGTTGCTGACGACATCACTTCCTGCCCCCGTGACCTCTCAATGTAAACCAACACTAACCATCGATAGTAATGTCCATCTTCAGCTAGTTAATGCGTCTCCATGTCCTTACTGTATTACACGAGTCCCTCAGGCTGTCAAACACTGTTTATATTCCTCAAATTGCAATCAGACTTGAGTTTCGCTTTTGATGAACAACAAAACAAGCAAAAGATTGAATGAAGGACTAGATTATTATGTATGTAGCTGATATTTTAGCTTTTTTAAATCACTCTGAGTACACTAACAATTGCTTAGCAAGTTCAAATCAAGATTCACCTTAGTATATGATACCATTCATTTTTTTTAGGTTTTTGAAGTCTCTTCTGCTCACTAAGGTTGCAATAATTTGATCAAAAATCAAGAGTAAAAACATTATGAATAAAAATATTATGTTGGCTTGACAATCAACGTATTGCACCCCCGAACCAAATTCCCATAGACTTTCATTGACGGGGTCAAAACTAACTCTTATAGAGTATTTATCACAAAGCTTCCTTCATGCGATGTGCTAGCAACATGCTAACGAGTTAAAACATACTAGCAACATGCCAATTCATACTAACAAGGTGTTAATTAATGCTAGCAATGTGTTAAAACATGTTAGCAACATGCTAAATCATGGTAGCAATGCATTTAAACATGCTAGCAACATGCTCATTCATGTTAGCAAAGTGTTAAAACATATTTGCAAATTTGGTAAGACGTACTAATAACATTCATCTTAGCAACTTGATAAAAATGCTTGCAACTTGCTAATTCATGCTAGCATGCCAATTCAATGTACTAAAACATGCTACAAACATGTTAGCAAAATGTAAGATAAATCCAAAATATGTTTATAACAGGATCAAACTTACTAGCAACATGATAAAACAAGCTTATAAAACTTTCAAAAGGCTTTGTCAAGCCATAACCATCAGAGTTTTCTTACAATTTTAATTAGCGTAACTGTTTTCTGAATATAGCCTATAGTAAAATGTATAGCCTAATTTGTGAATTTCATTACTCCAGTCTGCAGTGTCACATGATCCTTCTAATATGATGATTTGCTCCTCAAGAAACATTTCTTATTATTATTATTCTTGTCAATGTTAATATTTTAGTAGAAAATGTGATTCTTAAACAATAGAAAGTTCAATAGAAATATTTTGTTCATCATTAATAAATGTCTCACTCTAAAAAATGCTGGGTTGTTTCAACCCAAATTGGGTCAAATATGGACAAACCCAGCCGTTGGGTTACATTTTTTAATTAAAAATGTTAACCCAACGGTTGGGTTCGTCCATATTTGACCCAGATTTGGGTTAAAACAACCCAGACTGGTTTTTATCCGTTTAATGTGCCCTTGCTGTACAAATAAATAAATATATAAACCTTTGAACAGTAGCATATCAACCCGATTATTATAGTGATGAATTTGCACCACATGCTCTATTTCTAGTGATATTCTACATCCTCTGACAGTTTATTCTGTATTTTTCCTCTATTAAACGTCGTGTTTTGCACATTTGGCAGGTTGTTCTCACTCAAATGAAACGATTCCTGTAGCCGTTCAACCTGACATGCCTTGTTACCTCCAGTTCAAACACAACAACATGCAACCTATACTGTAGTTTCCACCTCATACTCGAGCTGCTCATTAAAAAAAAAACACATGCTATGTCTTATTTCTCACACAGGGCTAATGCAGCGTTCAACAAAAGCAGATGAATCTGGAGAAAACACAGACCCTGTCTATAAACGCATGATCTGGCCTCAGCTGTAAACATGCAATCTGACCAAACGTGAAACTGTGCATGAGAAGCACTGCGGCTGAAGTCGCTGTCTCCATGGCGATGACCTTGTGCTGCTTTAATGACCTCTGAGATATGAGGAGCTTCAGTTCACTCACTCTCGGCTCTGATCCAAGACGGATGCCGTGCAAATCATTTAAAAACCGCTTTTTATTATTGCATTTTAAGAAGAACATCACATCATTTACATACAGGAGTATGCATGTCAGGGGGGGGGGAGAAAAAACAGGCATTTTACAGAATAAACTTGTACCTACACTGTAAAAAAAGGATTGATTATTTATCACAACTTAAAATTCAACATTAGAATAAGAAATAATGTGTACAACATACAACAAAAAAGTTTGGTTTGTGCTTAATCTAAAATATTAAGTGGTTAACTTTACTTTAGTTTAATTAACTTGGATATTTCAGTTATCTCAACTAATTTTAGGTTGTTATAACTAATTACAGCAACAACAAAACAAAAAAAAGTGTATTAAACAGCTGTGTAGTTTTCGTTGCTTTTAAGTTTTTTACTTAAAATTGTTGGTGTTTTTATTAAAATTGAAATTGATATTGTTTCTAAATATATTTTAATTAGAGCTGTGAAACGATTAATCGCATCCAAAATAAAAGATTGTGTTTACATTATGTGTATAAAAAAATGCTAAACTTTGACAAAAAAGTTATTTTTATTGTTATAATTGTGATATCATAATATTTAGATATGAATCCAACTGGAAAAACTTGTGAAAATATATCTTTCAGTTAGTCAATATATATATAGCCATCTAGTGGCTAAAATTATGATTTTTTTTTACTTTTAAAAACTACATTTTCCAAAATATGGGCAAAAATGTACACTTAACCAAGTCAAATTATACATGTTATTCATGAAAATTAAAGTTTTTGTGTAAAATCCTATTTAGAAAAAAATATATATATATATCATAAATACTTAAAAAACGGCACAAATGAGGAGTAAAAACATTAATAAACAGAGTAAAACGATTATTCTTTTACAAATTTACATGTTATTGTCTGGGGTCCCAGGAGACCCCAAAGATCAATGTTAAAACACTGTACCACAAGTGACTTAACTGTAAACTCGATTAAAATGTTTATATGTAGGCTACTATTCACTTTATTTCCAAATTGTACTCCAATCTAGACGTTTTTAAAAAATATAAAATTCCAGTAACAGCAAGTATACATTTAGATTGAAGAAGGGAATTTAAAACCTCATTACGGATGCAAGGCCCATGATGAAGTGATGAAGTGAAGGGAATAGCTAATAAACCCCCAGGAACTGTAAACAAGAGTGACTCTCCCCGTGGGACTTTTATCTCTCCTCCCCCGCGCCCCGTCACGTGACCCGGCGACACGGAACCAGACGCAGAGACTCAAACCAATAAGAGCCGCAAATTGGAAATGGGATCTGAGATTAGATTTTTAGATATCTATTAAAATCGTGCAAGGAGTGAGTTCATCTTTTTCACTGACCGAAACATCAGTCATCTAGACTAGAGTCATGTCTACAATAATAAAAAACGTGATTTTTTTTTTTTAAATCACCATAAAACCAATATTGACCGTTCTTATTTTTTAATTGAATATTGCAGTGTTTATTATAAACGATTTATCAGTGCACAGCATTATTTGTTTCAATTCATGTTCCTCATCATTTTTAATCAGAATAACGTCCCCTCCCTCTTGCAGTGACATCATCTCTACTCTGATGCCGAGGGCGGGGCTCAACCTGTCACTCACATGACATCAGCCAATAGCAAACCACAACCATCCAATCAATTCCCAAGCCCCGCCCACATTTGTTCTTGTTTGAGAGGCCATTTGTTAGCTTAATTTTAGCTTTACAAAACAGCTCGCTATGCTAATTGATATTGCAAACTGATTTCTTAAAATATAATTTTAATTTATTGTCCTAATTATAAACACACTTATTTGTAGCACATCTAGTTTTACCGTGTATTGAATTTTATTATTCTTAGGTATATATCTACAGTGGCTAATGACTTGGAAGTCTTGCACATTCACAGAAAATAACTATGAACTACTTATCAAAACAGAATATTTGCTAAATGTAGCTGATTGCTAAACTCCATCCCACTACGTCACACACTACCTTGTAACCAATCAGATCAACGTGTGATCGTCAACCAGTGGATCTCTGAGTGAGTGAGTGAGTGGAGGCGGGGCTCATTTGCATATTCATTGTTTCTGACGTCACAAACTACCTTGTAACCAATCAGATCAACGTGTGATCGTCAACCAGTGTATCTTTGAGCTGAGTGAGTGAGTGGAGGCGGGGCTCATTTACATATTCATAGAACCGCGCATACTAAATGAGGCAAGGGTGTCGAGTTACATTCAAGATATTTTAAGGCATGACGATTTTTTTTTTACCCAAGGAATAAACGTTTAAATATGTAATTTTGTTGATCAATGATGAGTTTTAAGGGATACAATGGGACTTTAAAGAAACTACGGGATTAAAAACTGGGGACACAGCAAATTTGAATCGAGATAAACACATAGGAAAGTCTTATTTGATCGTGATTATAGCGGATAACATTAGTGTAAGTGAACATACACCATCCAAACACCCATAGACATGCATTAGGAAAAAAATAAATCTGATAATAGGCTACATTAGTAACGTTTTGGGTGAATTGAGATTTGATAATGGTGAACATTTGATGCTAATCTGAAATGCCGTGGCCATGCTGGGTTAAATTAAAGCGATTTATTTGCTGTAATGTTCTGAACGATGTCATGCACCAGCATGCAGATAATGTGCCATTCACATTAAATTATTGTTTCTTTCCTAAGGGCAAATATGCATCATGACTTTACACGGAGTTAAAAAACGCGCTTTGCTCCCATCTAGTGTCGCTTTAGAGAACTGCAGCCGAGCCAATGAGAAAGTGTAGCCTACATTAGAGACATGTGTATGTAATAAAACAAAATTTCCCTCTAAAAAAAAACATTACTGTTATCTTATGATATTTTCACAGTTAACAAAAATAACACATTTGTGTTGGATATACAGGTGATACTCGAAAAAATTTTATTTCAGTAATTCAACTTAAAAGTTGAAACTAATATACTATATAGACTCATTACATGCAAAGTGAGATATTTCAAGCCTTTATTTGTTATAATGTTGATGATTATGAAACCTTTTCACAATATTCAATTTTGAATTTGGGGGTTTTTCATAAGCTGTAAGCCATAATTATCAAAATTATAACAAATAAAGGCTTGAAATATCTCACTTTGCATGTAATGAGTCTATATAATATATTAGTTTCACCTTTTAAGTTGAATTACTGAAATAAATGAACTTTTGCACCATATTCTAATTTTTCGAGTTTCACCTGTAGGCTAGTTTGATTGACAGAGCCAGCGGACTGATGTTCTCTGTGACTTTTTATATATATATATAGCGGTATATGTACTACTTATATGGAGCCACTGAAGACCTCTGAGCACTTGTTGTTGTTCTGTTATTGCCGTGTCTCTCACTGATAACACACAGGATGAATTCTCAGAGCTAATCTTTCACCTCAACACGCAGCAGAGGAGAACCGAGAAACTGAGATAATAGCTGTGTGTGTGTGTGTGTGTGTGTGTGTGTGTGTGTGTGTGTGTGTGTGTGGTGTTTTTTCAGTCATGCAGGACAGTCAAGAGCTACAGCCTCACTGTGGCATTTTATTGCTTTCGATTTTGCACCAATTACGTAAATATCATATATGTGGAATCTAAAATAACGCTTAATCAAGTAGTGTACAGTATATATAATTCTTGTAACACTGTTCATAATCTGTGTGTTGAATTACACTTTACAATACTAAGCTGATCAATGAGTTTGAGAATAGAGGGGTCTTAAATATGAATTAAATTTTAAAAAATTGGCCCTGAGGATGATTTTTTGGGCCCTCATGTCCTGACGGGGAATTGAGTTTTAAATTAACTAATGTCAAGTCCCAAAGAGAGAGATTACTTCAGAAACCCAAGGGTCGTTTCCATGGAAAGGAGAGCAAAAAAAAAAATTACTAAAAAGAGAGAGAGAGAGAGAGAGAGAATTATAAAAAATAATTTTGATATAATTTATAAAAACTTTCCTAATTATATAATTTAATAAACTTGTATAAACAAAAAAAAAAAAATATATATATATATATATAGTTAAATAGTATTTTAAAAACTAAAATAATATTTCACAATGCATTAAAGTTATTACCGTATATATGATTATTTATAAATAATTTATAAAAAAAAGCTAAAATACTAAATACTAATATAATATCTAATATAATAATATCATATAAAATATTTAAAAAAAATGAAAAATAGAAATCTTTTTCTGCATATAAGTATTACTAAATTATATAAAATATTTTTATTTAATTTATAACAAAAAATAATATTTATAACATCTAAATGTCTTTAATTATATAATTATAGAATAAATATTGTTGAATATTATTATAAACAACAAAAATTATATTTTACAATAAAATATTTTTATAAGATATAACATAAAAATAACATTTATAAAACTTATAAATATTTTTCCTTTAATTTTGAAGAAAATAACCAATACACAGATAAAATAAATAATCAAAAATAATATAATGTAATGTAATATAATATAATATAATATAATAGTGTTGTTGTGAACTGTGTATGATGCGTATTCAGCACTTTAGGGACGTTGTAGCCTACATTTGTATGAACAGGACAGCGCCACCTGGTGGATTACGTCTCTGTATTTTCTTCTCTTCTCATTCCGCTCCTTGCAATGATAGAGCAAGAATGCGGTTAGTGAGATCGAGTGCCTTCGCGGGGGTTCAGCGGGACACCAGCGACTCAAATGGCCTTTAAACGAAGACGCATCGACATCTGAGTGTGTTTTAATGAGAGATCTGACGATGACGAGCCCGGGGGCGCGCGACACAGCTCGCGCTTTACCGCAGTGGATGCGCATGTATTTCTACGGGATGCACGGAGTCACACTGGACATCCTCCTGTCCTCCGCGCGCCACTTCCAGGATCACAACGACCCGAAGCTGCTGGGCTTCTCCTCTCCGTACCTGTGCGTCGCGCACTCCATCACGCATCTGCTCCTGGAGAAGGTTTTCCTGCAGAAGAGATGCTTCCACGGGCGCGCGCTCGTCTTCCACCTCGTCTTCTACCCGTCCCTGTACATCTGCCTGCAGATTTTAATCGGGAATCTGGTGACCTGCACGGAGAACATCAGAGTGGTGTCCATCACGCAGCTCGTTGTGCATTACACGCTCGCGTTATACTTCTCACACATCTTTCATGAACGCGTCTTGCGTCTGCGGTGTCAGAAGAACAGGGTGTCGTTGAGATCCTCGCGCGCGCACGGGTTACCCGGACTCGCGCGCTTCGTGTTCTTCGGGATGCACGGGTTTCTGGACGAGGTGGTCTTCACTTCTGTGTTTAATGTGTTCGAGAAAGAGGACCGGACCTTGAAGGGTCACACATCGCTGTGGTCCTTCCTCATGTATGGAAGCTGCAGCTTCGTGGTGGAGAAGCTGTACCTGCACCTGCACTTCAGGAGAGGATGGAGAACCTGGCAGAGGCTTCCCATCTACATCTGCTTCATCTACGCCTGGGAGTTCAGCTGGGGCCTCGCGCTCCGGCAGCTCGGCGCGTGCTCCTGGGATTACTCCCATTATCCCCTGAACTTCATGGGACTGGTGACCTTGCTGTATCTTCCTGGATGGGTTTGTCTGAGTCTGTATCAAGACGTCCTGTCTAATATTCTGATGAGGGTTGTGTGTGATGATGATGATGATGATGATGATGAAGAGGAGAAGGACAGATTGCATGCTGGACCAGGAAAAAAAGGCATTTGAATGTTTAATGCTCGAGAAAGCTTTTTATTATTATTATTATATACACACTCTAAAAAATGCTGGGTTATTTCAACCCAAATTTGGGTCAAATATGGACAAACCCTTCCGTTGGGTTAATTTTATTTTATTAAAAATGTTAACCCAACGGTTGGGTTAGTCCATATTTGACCCAAATTTGGGTTGAAATAACCCAGCATTTTTAGAGTGCAGTAGGCTAGGCTAGTCAACATTTGAAGTGGATCAAAAAAGTAATTTAAAGTTGTCCTATAAGACGCGCACGAGTATTGTTGACAAATGTTGACAACTGGGAGGCCTGGTTATAGTTGTGATTCCAGTGAATATCTAGTTTTGAGAGTCAGTTCCTGTATTAGAGACACACCATAAAGCCCTTTAATCTATCCTTTGAAACGGGGCATGTTGTCACACTGCATGGGGAACCTGACTTCTATCAGGCGATCAATTTAAATAGTCAAATAATTTTGAAAAATCATGAAACCATAAAAATGTGTAAGCTAGCATAGACCAATAGATTTAAAATATGTATATATTATTAATTTGATAGTAATTAATAATTGTTATATTTTTTATATAATAATATTTTATAGTATAATATATATAGTAAATTAATAATTAAAATAAATATTAATAATAATACAATTAATTATTTGAATATTCTATATTTCAAAATATTATAATGTTTTATTTTTTTGCTTGCAGGACTATTAATATATATAGGCTATATATATTAGAGCTGTCAAATCGATTAATCGCATCTAATATCAAATATATATTATATAGTGTGTGTGTGTGTGTGTGTGTGTGTGTGTGTGTGTGCGCACAGACATGCACACATTTATATATTTAATACATAAATGTGTTTGTGTGTGTGTGTGTGTGTGTGCGCGCGCACAGACATGCACACATTCATATATTTTCTGCATAAATATAAAAATTAAAATATTTTATATTTCACACACAAAATATCACACACACACACACACACACACACACACACACACATTATATAAACACAAACATAAGATGTGATTAATCGATCTGACAGCATGAGTTGTTGAAGTTCCCCGTATGACAGTTTCTCGATTCTCCCCACTCTATTTGAATGTTATTAAATGTTTAAATGTCATATGATATAATTTTTAAATGTTATTTTAATAATTCCCCTTAATGGCCATTTGAAATCTCCGAAAAGCCCAGGACGTGCACACGAGGACAGATACACACAGGTAAACACCGCTGGTCCTCAGGGACACTTGCACCAGCCGAACCCTCAGAGAAACGTTTCCTCAGAGAAACAAGCGTAGCTGCATTAGCAGCGTTAATACACCAACTGCCATTACACACACACACACACACACACAGCAGGATTTCACAGATAACACTGGGCTTTGATGGCTATTGGGTGTGTGTGTGATTGTTTTACTGCATGATGATGAGGACAGTGCACGCGTCAGGAGTTTCTGCATGTGGAGATTCACGCATCTGATCATGCTAACCGTGGCAAGAGTGATCGTGAGAGATAAACTGAAGCTTTAAACAGGACGAGCGCAACTGAGTGCCTTCATATGAACACTTCTAGGCAGCTGGACTTCTGTAATCGAGAACTATTACATCCACATCGGGAAACAAGTTCAGGCATATCTCAGTTTGTCTTCTGTGAAAACAAGGCATTGAGATGAAGACGATACGAGGAATAAAGAAAACAGTTTATAGAGATGGCAGCTAAAGCCGGGCGTTTATGAACAAAAATACTGAGATTTTATCCAACTTTATTAAACTGATGAGCACCGTACACTGTGAATAATACTGTGATCCCGTCGGTTGGGGATTTCTGACTGAATTTATCTGTATATCTTGTGTTTTGCTCTTTGTGGGAGAAGATTCAAAGATAAACTGCCAAAGCTTAGAATAACTTCAGCCTCAAAACTTTGTGACTTTAGCAACTTTTTAGAAGAAAAACACAAACATCCTGTGAGAGGAATAGACAAGCTTTCTATGATTATAAGATTATTATAATGTTTTTTCTTCATGCATGTGTCACTTGTTGATGTAAAGACTCTCGGCAGCTGCTCAAATGACCGGTTTTGTACTTTAAGAGGGAAAAAAAAATCACTTTGTATAATTCCAGGAATAAGATTATTATAATTTTCATGTCTGTCTCACTACCACTAGATCATTTTATGAATGTTAGTCTGAGTCTAGAATGATAGAAATCATTTAATGCACTTCTTATTTTTTTTTTCATTATTGTAGCACATCTTCATGGTTTCATGCACTCATTACACTGATCAAATTAAAGAGATGAAATATGACATATGGTGTGTTTGGTCTGTTACTGAAGGGACTTGAACACTTTCCATTTCTGACGTCAACAAACAAAACAGCCACTGTGTGATTCTCGTCCCTTGAGACTCAACAAGACCCGACTCTATAGAGATCATCAACTTAATGTTTGTGATCGCATCTGTATTCTGACCGAGTGTCTCAATTCTGAGAGGAATTAGCTTGTTGCATAATGTGTTTCTTTAGTGTGTTGCTGCATGAAAAGTAATTCTCTATATATCAGAGTCAGTGTTTCTGAACTCCTGAAACGCCTCCATTGTAGTCTTGAGTTTCTTCCGGGACTGAACACGTCACTATATTCCTCATTTTAAAAATGTATACGCAGAATAAAGGGGCGTGGCCTGGTTGGTGTGTTGAAACTGCGTCCCAATTCGCCTACTTGTACTATGCCCTAAAAGTATGTATTTTTTGTGAAGAAAAAGTACATAATTTTGAGTGTGTTGCAGAAGTGTAGGCAAGCTTTGGGACAAACTACTTCGTCATAATCGCATCTTTAACGGATCTCTCTGTCGCGTATTTACATGCTTCCTGTCAATCATCTTCAATCACATTCAATTTCATTTAATTTCCTGCCGTTCGGAGAGAAATGAAGCAGCAGTTTGATCTGGCAGTCGAGGGTCTTTCATGCAGAGACTCTTCTCATGTGTTTGCTTAATGATACATTTAAAAGTTAATGACCAAACGTATCATTACAAAATAATGTGGATAACACTGAATAAATATATTTTCGTCAGGATATTGATTATTAAAGGGCACCTATTATGGAATTTTGAAATTTACCTTTCATATAGTGTGTAACATAGATCTAAGTTAACAAAAACATCCTGCAAAGTTTGAAATATGAAAGTGCACCGTATATAAAGTTATTCTTTCAAAAGTGAGAGTCGACTCTGAGTCATTTTTATGAATCGTTAGAAGACCGAAGCTTTTTCTCTGACTAGATGACGTCAACTTGTCAAGTTATTTGAATACGATACGCCCACTTATTGCGCTCCAAGGCCAGCAGGGAAACATCATGGCGACGAGACGCTGTGTTCTGAAGTGCAACTCAAAAGCAAACTTTTTTCATCTGCCCAAGGAGGAGCATTTGAAGACTAAGTGGCTACAATTCACTATACCACAGAAGTATAGTCCGAGCCTTGTGCTTTGTTCGCGTCATTTTGAAGACGATTGCTTTTTAAATGCAATCAAACTTGGATTCACGAGTCGGCTGATATTGAAGGAAGGTTCAGTTCCAAGTGTATTTGCATCAGCTTCCTCCTCCGTATCACTGTAAGTGTTATTAATAATTTTTGCTTTTATATTTTATGTAGCATGCTTAATAATTATTTTGTTTGTTGTGTAAGCACCGTTTAGCTTCAAGGTCTTCAATGACAATTGTATTGAGATATGTGAAGTGTTTGTCGTTGTTTTCGGAGTTGTCTAAAGAATAGAGTAATACCTCGTAGTAACGTAACTGTTAACTGCATTTTTTTTTTTGTGTGTAAAAACGTTATGTTTATGCATCGGGCTAACGCAAACAAAGACTGATTGTGCTTTTACAATATGAACTCTGGGCTATGCTCGCTAACATATTAAATTCTTTATCTTATTTTTAGTTTTTTACTACAAACTATAAAGCAGTGGACTATAATCATTATTATAATACAATTTAATTGATAAAAGCATCATTGTACTCCATGTTAAAAATAAGTATTATCTCTGTAAACACTGCTGGGTCATCTGACCAATCAACGCAGATTAGCGTCGCGTAAAAGGAGGGGTTTGAAAAACGAGTCGTTGAACGAATCATTTGGGAGTCGTGAGCAAATCAGGTAAAAATAAATGCATATTATACGAAAACAAAAGTGTTTTTTGTCATTGCATGCATGTAAAACTGTTGTTGGGGGACTCCCACAACAACATTAGGAACATTTTAAATGTTATAATAGGTGCCCTTTAATCTCTCAAACCCATTTATCTTAACCTCTCTTCTTAACTGTCGGACTCACACATCCGCCATGTTTGTAGTTTTTTAACAACTTATGTTAAGTAGTCAACGGTCAAGAGCTCAACTAAAGCAAACACCGATCACCATAATGATCTTCAGTGATTCTGCTTGTTAACAGCAGGTGTTCATCACTAACACTCATTACATACTAAACATCTCATTAACTTTAACACTGCTTCAGTGTCACTTTTAACACTCTTGAGTGTGGACTCAAAATCAACTGAGGAGGGTCACTCTAAAAAATGCTGGGTTGTTTTAATTTTGTATTCAATACTATTCAATAGTATTCAAAACTAGAATTAATGTCCCAAATCGTAGTATGTTGAAATTAATATTTTTTAAAGATTCCCGGATGGTCTACTTTTTCCCGGTAAGAATCCGAAGTGCAGATACTGCAAAAAAAAAAAATGCTGGGTTGTTTTAACCCAATTTTGGGTAAAATATGGACAAACCCAGCCGTTGTATGTGCTGCATTATAAAAATGTATAATGCATTTTTAATCCAACGTTTGGGTTTGTCCATATTTGACCCAAAATCGGATTCTTACCGGGAAAAAGTAGACCATCCGGGAATCTTTGAAAAATTAATTTCAACATACTACGATTTGGGACATTAATTCTAGTTTTGAATACTATTTAGGATGGAGAGTATGCAAATTGGGATACAGCAGCGGTTATGTTCACGGGCGGGATGTTTCCCAAACACGCTTGACCAATGACAACACACTGCTCTAGCCGACCAATCAGAGCACAGTGTGCTTTTCAGAAGGAGGGGCTTCATAGAGACAGGAAGTAAACAGAGCGTTACTGACAGACTGGGAAGAGAGGAGCCGCAACAATGGAGAATATGAGGAAAATAATCAACATTCAAGCAGGAAAACCTGTTCTAGTAGAGCCTGAAAACAAATTTAGGTCTTAGTAAAAGGGCATAATATAGTCTCTTTTAAGCTGGGTCGCAATGTGTCATTGTTAACATGTGACATTTTTCCTAAGACCAAAAAAAAAAATGCATGGCTACTATTCAAGGTTTTTCTAAGGACATTTTCTTAAGTAGAGCATAACAACTCTGCTTTAATCCGCTTTAGTGTTTAACAGGGCTTTACTAAATGCCCTCGCTCTTCCAGCCCGGGTTTAAAACATCTGCTGTTCATTAATGAGCAGTGTGCATGAATCCCTTTCTTCCCTCGTGAATCATTAGTAATTTGTTTAGAAATGGCTTCAGTTTGTAGTGAAAGGATGCTTTACGAAGTGTTTCTCAGAGGTGCCAAATGCAGCAAATAAGCATTTCTCACTCTCAACACCCAAACACAATATTTACATGTTTTATTCAAACATTTAAATGATATTTCAAATCGTGGCACGTGCAGCTGCTCTCGTCTCACTCGATCAGAAGTTGATAAGAGGAACTGTTATGTATTCATGTTACTCATTTACCAATGGTTGTAAGTAACCGACCCATCAATAACAAACATGGCTCTTCAGAAATGGTGAATCTTACAAAACCTCTCACAAAATCATATTTGTCCTATAATCAAAAGGAGGAAAAAAATAATTAGATTTGAAGCCTTTTTAGCAACTTTTTTTGCATTGTGCAATTAAGTACTTTTCTCCCAACTCTCACTTCTGTGATAAAAATGAATAAATACAATTCTAGTTGTCACGTAATGTAAAAAATAAAGCAATCCTACAATTTTTTTAATGATATACATCATGATTACATTGCTGATTACTGTTATTAAATGTGTTTTTTTAATCAACATAAAGGCAGTACAACAAGAAAGTTATGTTAATTGAAATAAAGCTAAAATAAAATATATATATACACTGTAAAAAAATATTTTCATGATTTGTTATCACAACTTTTTATCTTTTGTCAAATCAACTTCGATAACTAATATGTGAAGATAACATTTTGAGTTTCTGTTTATTAAACCATTCTTCTTTATTGTATTAACTCAAATTTTAAATTACAACGAACTCAAATTTTTAAGGCAACAAGGTAACTTGCTTTTTTAAGTTAAACCAACATTTTTTTTACTGTGTATATATAAGTAATTGTTTGGATTT